>JAUEKY010274284.1:0-14524 GCA_031833965.1 Scyllaea pelagica
GAGAGACAGAGAGAGAGAGAGAGAGAGAGAGAGAGAGAGAGAGAGAGAGAGAGAGAGAGAGAGAGAGAGAGAGAGAGGTCGCTTAACTTTCTTGATGACTCAGCACTACCATCCTTCCTACAATGTAATCACATCTTTATCATTTATCTGTCCTTCCTTTTCTTTTTAACACAGAAGTGAGTTTTGGCATGTCATGTCAATGTGTCACGGCCCTGAACTGATTTTAAAATCACCATGCGTTGCGATAATAATATCATCAACTTGACAGGTTAACGCCAAGTTAAATCTGTTCAGCTAGTTGTTTGAGGACTATCTTTGATTCTTCGATTCTTTCATCGAAGCCTGAAACATATTATCCTCATCTAGTTCTGTTGCTGTTGGTGATAGCACTCTCTTTGGTTTGTTATTATCTATAATCTAATTGTTGTTGCTGTTTCCAGTGAGTTTTTTCATTTCTCTTCATTCGTGAATCAGATCCCTCATATGACGTTGAAAATCGTTTTACATTAATTACCTTTCCATCAGCGATTTACAAACGATCAATTTCTGTATTGTAGATTAACTCAAATAATATGAAAGACAACGCAGCACCAGGCAGGCATTGTTATAAAATTTACCTATTGGACTTTCGTGTCAGGTCCTGAACTTTGAACTTGTCAGGTCATGGCGTGACATATAAAACGGCAGGTAACTCTTACCTAACGTATCTTCTGCTTGTAAGATGGCGAACGAAGGGTCTAACAAACCGGGTGCTCCTGTCAGCAATTTATCATGGGGTAAAGAGTGTATATCTTTACAACCCAATCTTTGTGCTTCCAAATCACAAAAAGGAAATTTTGATCCAGATCCTCCAGTAGTTCCGAAGAGAAGGTAAGACCGGAAAATAATATTTGCTTGAAACTTTTATCCAGAGAGTCCCTCTCTGCTTTTCTAGAGGGACACATATCATGTCGTGTAAACTACCTTAGAGGTAGACGTCTATACGTATCTAGGCACGGTCTAGATATATCATGTTGTGATATTTTGGGTTCTGAAGAGCAGTCACAGCTTGCTTCTCTGAATTTTAAAGGGGCTTATTGTAACCATTCAAATCCCAGAAAAGGCTGCGGCTATTCGAAGACGTCTCAGAATGGCCTGGAGACACTGTTCGAACACGGCTGACTTTGGGGAAGTTTTCACAGAAAGTACATTAGATATTGTATTGTTCGTTTTTCTTTGGTGCAATTTTCTAATTGAATAAATGAACAGCAATGTTTGCCTGCATAGAATCACAAATCAGAATCCATCTTGTTAGCTTTTGATAAATTATTTCAATGATCTACATTATATATGGATAAAGGACTATAAGAATGATTTTGTGCGCAGTAGGCTTAGTGGGCAGTAAATCATGTTGAAAATCTCTGAAAAGCCTTGAAAAGCTATCTACGGATAGCTACTTTGCCCAGAAAATGACTAGCTTGAATAGGGTGTACATTCACAGAGTAAGTCTTAAAGCAAGAAACATCCTATGTGGAGACGTCTCCGAATAGCCTAGAAACACTATTCTGAAATAACCATTTTTGATGAAGTTTTCACAAAATATCCATTCTTTTATTGTTTTGTGTTTCAATTCAGCCCATTCTTGATTAGATGGGGTAAATGATGAAAGAACAGTGAACTGTGAGCCACTGTGTGGTGAGCAAACGATTATGTGCGCAGTAGTCCTAGTGCACAATAAATCAGGTTGCAAATCTCTGAATAACCTGAAAACGCTTTTCAGGGATAACTCCTTATAGACACTTCCTTGCAATTTTGCATGGGCCTTCCTTGCACAAAGGGATCTAGGTGTAGTTCCTTTCTTAAATTAAGATGTAGTCAGAAAAGAAATTGACTCAAAATGAATAGAAGCAGCTCATACTATGTTGAATTGGTTGTAGAGTACAAAGTCAGGCTCTGTATCATAACAGTTTTAATTAGATTTTCATCAACACAGGCTACCTTGCAATATTTTATTTTTGTTTCTAACAACTATAGACGTCTGGATCTAATATGATAGTTGTTAGTGTAAACTCTCCGCTTCTGACTAGCTGTTTAAAAAAGTGAGTTTATTTTAAAGTAAAAATATGAAACTTTAATTTACCTTGATCAGATGTGCCTGATGTTAACCTTAAATGCAGAAAAGAAGAAGCCAGCGACCGAAGTGGTAGTAATAATGGTAGCTATACTAGCAATTGTATCGATTGATTTTCATATCTTCAGCTATAACTGGAGGTTTACATGCTTAGTGAAGTGTTCTTTCACAGTTTAGAATTTCAATGTTAATGTTTAATGCCTGTTTAAATTCTTGATGTTACATCAGTGGTGGAGAGCTCTAGTGGACATGTTAACGCGCTGCCACACAGAAAAAGTTGGAGGATGAACATGAATATATTACATAGTAAGGCTACTGACGCCGGACCAACCAGTCTTAGCACTGTTCCCATATCGCCAGGCGGGCAACTGCTAAAAACAATTTTTTTTAAACTGGGGTGTGTTGAAGCCTGGGATTCAAATCCACAGCCTACAAGTCTTCAGAATTTAGAAGCCTGATGTCAGACTGGCAGTTTGGCATAGAGGTTTGCAAGCTGAATGAAGGTTTGACTGAGTTGTAATTTTGAGGTTTTTATATTATTTTTGTCTGTTCCACAATAAAAAAGACATTGGAATTTTTATTAGGATAATGTATCAGTTGTATGATAATTTAGCTTATATTTTTTATGGATTTTACTTTTTCTTTTGTTTTCCATGCATATTAATTTTACTTCCAAATTTCTTTTATATGTAAAAGCTTATATAAAGTAGAGCTCATAGCTTTCAAAATGGACAAAGAAAGTGTGTTATGGCATAACTGTGAGATTTATAATGTGTTAAATCAGCAATTGAGTCAACTAGCCAAAAACTAAAGTAAGGAAAGAGAACGCAAGGCCTGTCTGGCATGCTAACCATCGAGATGTGCAGATTAAGAAATCAGAGACAACCATAGTATTATTAGCTGTTTGTAAATTTCACACGGGAAAGTTGTGCAGTTCTGCAAATTATAGGAGACAAAGCCTGTATGTTACATTGGTCTCTGGCATTCATAATTATTACATCATTGCTATGATGTAGTCTTATGTGCTCTAAATAATAGAAATTACATGATATATATATATATATATATATAATATGATAAAATACAAGTATAAACACAAGGTAAATTAAAGTGCTCAACCTTAGGGAGCTAGAATAGGTATAAAAGTTTTAAATGACATATGATTTCATGCTACAAGCTTGTTTCGTGGTACCACAATGGGCACCACTTATCAAGTATCTAAGTCTATTGTTTTTGTTTCCGTTTGGGTTTGATTGTTGTGCTGTTTGGTGCTTTTGTGTTGGAGAGTAGGTGTTTTGTCCGATGGGGGCAGGAGCTGAATAATTCTGTTCTTTTATTAAGTGTGGCTAGGTCTGGTCTGTGTGTAATGTAGTATTTTTCTTCAACGCAGAGGTTGCATGTTTTTGTGTTTGGTGAATACGGCTGTGCTGTGGAGAGTATTTTCCATGTTATGTTGTGAGGGATTTCTTTATCTTTCAGCATCCATATGTAGCGGCTGAGGGATGTGGCGTGTTGTTTGTTGTTGTTTTTAAAGGAGGCCTTGTGTTCAGTGTGTCTGGTTTTAAAAGTATTTTCTGTAAGGCCGACATATGTTTCTGTGTGTTTGTTGTCGTCTCGTGTTACTGTTGCTTGGTAAACTACGTTTTTTTGTAAACATTTTCCGTCAAGGGGGCAGTGGTCTTTAATGCGGCAGTTGCAGGTTTTGTTTTGTTCTGTTTCATCTTTTGTGGTGAAATTGTGCATGACTTTTTTGTTGTGTTTTTTTATTATTTGTTCGATGTTCGGCATGCAACTGTAGCTTAGTTTTACTGTGTTGTGATTGATGATTTTGTGGAGTTTGTGATTTGGTGGGAAACATGTATCTAACAGTTCGAAAAAATCTTTGCCTATATTTGTGTTGACGTTGATGCTAAAAGGGGGGTTAAACCAAGTGATGTGTCTTTTCCGTCTGCGTCGTGTGGGGCTGCTGTAGGTTGTTCCTTGTTGGTATTCTAGGTGGGTCTTGTATCCGCTGTTTCTGAGGGCAGTTTCGTATGGGGGTATTGATGCTTCGAAAATTTCTTGACTGGATGAGATGGATGATAATCGTTTTCCAATACTGTCGGGGATGTTCTTGATTATACTTGGGGGGTGGTTGCTTTTTCTATCTACGTAGGATGGTGTGTTGCCGGGTTTCATGTAGGGTCTGTGGGTATTTGAAGAGAAATCGAAAGTAGTGTCCAGGAAGTCTGTGATGTTGTTGTTTGCTTGGATAGATATTTTTAGATTGTTTTTGGCGAAGATTTTACATATTTCTTTTTTTGTGTTTTCTGTTGTTCGTGGGGATTTATTGCTTACGGCGAGTCCGTCATCTCTGTACAGGCCAACATCGATGTCAAGGTCTTGGAGTTGGGAAAGGAGGAAGAGGCCAACGAGCTCACAGACCTCGGCGCCGTCGTGGCTTCCCATGGTGACGTCGAAGTCCGTGTCTCTCTTCCTCCAGGGCGTTTGCTTGTGGAAGAGTAGGGATTTTTTTGTTTCTTTGATAATGGATTCTTCTTCTTCGGTGACTGGGGAGTAGCGTTTTGCGAAATGGAGGGCTTTTGATAGTAGGGTTGGAGTTATGGAGGGGTAGAATTCAATTATGTCGAAGGAAATGGCATTTTGTCTCGTTGTGGCGGGGATCTTGTTAAACCAGTTAATAACGTCGTGTGTGTTTTTCCATTGTTGTAGGGGGGTCTTTTGTCTTACATCGCTGTTAATTCTGTCTAGTATAATTTTGCTTATTTTGCCGACTTCTGACTTGTAGGGATTGATTAAACGACATTGGGGGTTGTTACGAAAATTGGGCTTGTGGTCTTTTATGGTGATAAAGGCTTCTTTTTTGGCGGCAACATCTATTCTATCGGCTAAATCTAAGCTTTTTGCGATCGTTCTGTCGGTGTTTGTTATGGAAATTTCTGAGTCAATTGGTGCTTTCTTGTAGTTTTTCGTGATCGATTTCTCAAGTAGGTTGTTGTAGGTTTCAGGTGTCAGTCTGTACATGTTTCTTGTTTTGTCGGCGGGGGCGAGGACGTCGTTGTATCTTTTTATTTGTTTTAGGTCGTTGCTAAGCTGTTTCTGGAATCTGCTTCTGTTCTGGTTAAATTTTATGGATTGTATGATGTCTAGCATTCCTTCCTCAAAACGTTTCAGGGCAGGTATGGGAGGTGGAGAGTTGGTAGAGTTGAATCCATAGGTTTCTTTACTTTCGGGGGAGAGGTGTGGGTTTAAAAAGAAGAAGGTTCTCCACCTAATCGATCTGATGAATTTTTCGGTTTTTAGTAAAAGCCTTTTCATATAGTCTTTGTCACTATGGATAGGGATGTTTTTTAAGGAATAGTCAAAACTTACGGGTTGTAGATCTGGAGTCATTTTCCTTGTAAAAAAGTGCTCAACAGTGGTTTGGAGCAATACAATATAATAAAATTCATGTGTACATACAAGTCAAATTAAAGTGCTCAACCTTAGGGAGCTAGGACAGGTATAAAAGAATAAAATGACATATATAGAACTGAAGCTGTCATCAATGGTGGGGTAGTATAGAAGTACATTTTCAGAAAAAGACAAGAGCCTTAAGGGAAAATAGCAGATGTATGTTGGCTGGGTTTGAACCTGTGTCTGCTTTGACAATATCACCTTGTTACCCACCAGCAGAAGAAAGCACACAAACTGAGCTATTGACTACCTGTTGCTGAAAGTTTCTCTTTTTGGGAATTGTTACAGTCTGTGAGTAGGAGTCTTGAAAAAGCTTCAAGGTATTGGACGTTGAGATAATTTTCTTGGAACCCTGACACTTGGAAAATGGTTTAGGATTGTATATCTTTATCTATTCCTTTTCAGTCTTATATAAAGTGCAAACATGTTGACTATGACTCAAAGCGAGAAGAGACCTTCTTTGACATTCAGCTCAATGTTCAAGGGAAGAAAAATGGTAAAGAGTTTTAATTTCAGTAACATGGCCTTTTCTTTTTTATGATTTAGGGGTGCTTATTTTCTTGAGATTTTTCTATTTCCAATATTTTTCAGAGGCCACAAGCCTTGTTGATATCTGGAAAAATTCAAACAAAGTCATCTTTTTCATGACGAACAATGCAAATTTATTTTCTCTGCCGAACAATTTCTTTGTTATCTGCCCCTTTAGTTTTGTTTCTGTTTGAATGTATCAGAGTAAAGAGTTTAGCAAGATCATAGACAATCATCTCCACTGGATGAGAAAAATAATTGTGAAATAGTTTGATATAACTCACAAAGAGTGGCTTTAAGTTGGATTTGCTTGAAGCTCGAAATCAAAATTAATTATAGGAGCTATTTTGAAATGCTATCCCCATCCTCCATTTAATCAAAATTGTATTTACAGGAATTTTGGTGTTGAGAGTATGCGTTAAAGGAATATCCTCAATCTATACAAAATTTTGTGGCATGATTAATAATGTTGAAAGTTTTCGTACTGAGAATACTTTGTCCAACATATTTGTTAACATGTTTTAATTTTTCAGTCATCGAGTCTTTCAAGGAGTATTGTGCAGTGGAAACTCTGGATGGGGAAAACAAATATGATGCTGGAGAATATGGTCTGCAGGAATCTGAGAAGGGTGTTGTGTTTCTCTCTTTCCCTCCTGTTTTGCATCTTCATCTAATGAGGTTCATGTATGACCCTATCACAGATGCAAACATAA
This sequence comes from Scyllaea pelagica, assembly GCA_031833965.1. NCBI lineage: Eukaryota > Metazoa > Mollusca > Gastropoda > Nudibranchia > Scyllaeidae > Scyllaea > Scyllaea pelagica. The sequence continues at coordinate 6,808 of JAUEKY010274284.1, forward strand.
AAATCAATGACAGGTATGCTTTTTTTGTCAGACCAGACTATACAAAAGTTTTTATTGTTTTGTTATCAGGTTCCCTTGTGTACCGCCCAATGGGCAGTGTAGGGACCTTACATAATGTTTGACACCAGAATGGGTAAAAAAGTACAAACCCAATCCGATATCAAACACAAAAATGAGGAAAAACTCTAGACTAAGAGAGTAAGACAAGCAGGTGGCTAGCCTACTGTGCCAGCTCTTGAATGACTCAAAGAAAATGCACATTGAGGTGTACATCTAATGTAGCCTGAGTTTGGACTTGCAGCCTTATCGACAAAGATACGCTGCCTAGTCACTACAGACACTACACAAAAGTATGGCTGTTTATTAAAGCATCATGGTTACTGTGTTAAGAGTTGTTAATTATTGCAATTAGGTGGGTTTTACATTTTGATGGCTTGGCTATTTTTATCATCAAAAATTTCAAGCATAACGTTACTGTCCCTCTTTGTTTTTTGTCCTGATTGTTTTTTCTTTTTAACTGTTATTCAGAGTTTTCATTGACATGGAGGGCTGAACATTTCTGTTGTTTAAATAGCATGAAATATAATTTTAAAGGTGAACACTTCTCAGTGTGATTTAATTACTTTCACCAAGAAAAAAATGTGCCCACCCTATATGGAGTCTATTGAGGAGAGACTAAGTAAGCTATTTGTACTTAAGTTAAGTGAAGTTGAGACAAATTTTTAAGTCATAATTGGACTTGCAAACTTACTTTTGTTTGGAAATATGTGTAATGTTAGTGTATGGATCTTTTCCAGGTTTGAATTTCCAGAAAAATTGGTCTTGGATGAGTTTCTTCATAAGAAAGAAAAGAACTCAGCTACCTACTTATTACATGCAGTCCTTGTGCATAGTGGCGATAACCATGGGGGTCATTATGTTGTATATATCAATACCAAAGGTGATGGCAAAGTAAGTGTCTCTCTCTTATCTCTTGTTACTGTTGGCTTTATTGTTACCTCTGTCTTCCCATTTAGGTTTATGTTTGTATGTTTCTTAAGGTGCTGGGCAATTGACACGATCTAGGCGTTATCAGCACCTGCATTTAGGGTAGAAATCCTCGTTATAGTGTACATATGGTTAGATAAGATTGAAATTATGCTGTGATTGTGTATTTGAAAATTTAGAACTTGAATGCAGTTCTATTGTTTGCCTCATAGACTCGACTTAATTGCTGTTTGAGCCTTTCCACTTGTTTTATGACACAAGGATAAAAAAGTTTTTATCATTTGGTTTGCCTTTATTTAGATGATTTTGATACATGACACCTGGGCATTGATTCAGGGCAATATTGTTGGAATCAGAAAAATATTTGTCGCTTAAACTGAAATTTTCATTAAGTTAATATAATTCCATGTGCAAGTGCAAATAATACATAAACAAGACTCTGAAACAGAATGGAAGGGCTGTTTGTTTTGATTTGTTTGAATCAGAAAAATATTTTTCCCTTTAACCAAAATCTTCGGTTTGTTGAAATGATTAGACTCATATAGAAACATATTATGACATGCATTAATTCATGCCTTTTGTCTTCTACCTTTGATCTAGTGGTGCAAATTTGATGATGATGTTGTTTCTCGATGTACAAAATCTGAAGCCATTGACCACAACTTTGGGGGACAAGATGAGGATCTGTCCGTCAGACATTGTACAAATGCTTATATGTTGGTGTATATACGTGATAGTGATATAAGTAAGTTGTATTTTGTATGCCTTTTTTAATCCAGGGGAGGGGGGGGGGGTTAGTTTGACTACCTTTTGCCATATTTTTCATTAGGCAGCTAGGTTGTGAAGAATTATTTCTATTTACTAGGAGGAACGGTACTTTGTTTGAGCTTTGCAAAAATCCGTCCATTTTAAAAATTGCCTACTGGAGTATAGAACAACTTTAATGCACCACCATTTTCAGAGGCCATGCATTCACTTTTTAAGCTATATTCATTACTCTGTAATCCGTATATGAGGATGATTCCCATTGGGTTGGGAAATTCACACTGCTGGGAAAAACAAAGTGGGCGATTCAATTTAAAAAGCAGAGATGTATTTAATTGGATTTATTCATTTGGTTAGTATATTTCTCTATCGCTAAGAAAAATATCCTCTAAACCAATTATGTAGTTCCTTATTTTCTCTATCTCTGTTATTTCTCTATTCAAATAACTATGTCTATGTGGTTTTTAAAATTTTTTTCTTTTTTTCTTTTTAGATGAAATCCTTCAGCCTGTGAGTGAGAAAGATATTCCTGAATCCTTGATTAATCGTTTGAATGAAGAGCGGTAAGTTGATGAAAAATAGAATTTCCTTTATCAATCCTCATTTGACATTTTTTTTTCTGGTCAAATTCAATTATTTTTTTAAGTGTTATCACAGAATGATGCTACTAATTCAGACTTGCCAACCCGTAGGATTTTCCATATTGGAGTAAGGATTTTGACAGAAAATAAGCAAATATGAGGAAATGAGTGTAAATACAATGTTTTTTACTCCAGGAATTTGTACTCCTCCTCCAATTTCGATGATTATAACTTGTGCTTTCAATCTCCTGCATTTCTGCGGATTTCTGTGGTTTTGAAGTTTTCCATGGTGGACATTTTTTTTTCTTCTCAGTATTCAAGGTTGATTAAAATAAATGCGGAGAAAATTGCTAACAAAATAACCCCAACAAGGCCCCAGCTCTGCGAAGCTAGTATGTTGTGCGTAGTTTTAACTTTTCTCTCTGTTCAGTCTTCTGCTTGTATCAAAAGCGCTCGGCTCTTGATTTTTTAGCACGAATTCCACTATTTTGTTGTCCTGCAAAATAAACTAGTGTCCATTGTCCGCCCGCATGCGACTTTTTACCACTTCAACGACAGAAAGAATAAAAATAAACACGGCCGGTCTCAGAATAGCGGAATAGTTGCCGACCGGTCCATGAACGGGTGTAGTCACTCCAGACGGAATAAAAACCTTTTGTCTAATCATGCGCATGCATAAGGCTGATTTAGAGAGCAGTGTTTTCTTTCATAATGTACATTTTGTTAAGAATTTAAAAGTTAGATTATTTTTTAATATAAGAATCAGTTAGGAATTTTGATGTGTACTGTAAAATATCCATTCATTTTAGAAATTAATATAATTGTTATAATTTTTTTCCTTTTTTAGAAAGTTGGAAGCCTTAAAACGTAAAGAGAGAACCGAGGCCCATTTGTATATGAGTGTTCATGTCCTCACAGAGGACAATTTCTGTGGCCACCAAGGAAATGATTTGTTTGATACAGAGAAAGTCCCCTACAGGTAAGTTGCACACTATTCAAGTCTTGTCATGGATTGCCTGTAAGTCACTTACTATTTAGGTCTGGTCAAGGATTGTTCAGAAATAATGCAAATGTTTAGTCTAAATGACTTTTTATAGATAGATTCTTCCACTTTAGTATGATTACAGTGACTGAAGGAAATGATTCTTTTTCTTTTTTCTTTTCTCATGTCTGCTATTATTGGATATCTTTCTTTAATTTGAAGACAAGATGACATGAATATTTTTTTCATGTTGGATTTCGCTTTCATTAGAGTTGTCCTTTTTTTTTTCAGACTTCAGTTTCAAACAGTATAGGACTGAGGTATTTTCAACAATCATTCATCTTTAATTAATTCCTCTACAGGAGTTTCAAAGTGAAGAAAGCACAAACCCTGACTGAATTCATGGAGAGTCTTGCTGAAAACCTGGTCAGTACTTTCAGGATATTTTTAAGGATCATGTGTATTGTCTGAGTTTTTGTATGTTTTGTTTGATCTTTGGGGGGTTTTTTTTGTTGTTTTTTTTTTTTTTTTTAAAAAAAATCGGAGGGGGATCATGGCTTTTGTTTCTCTGAAGTAAAGATCACTTAAATTCCCCCATGGTATTAACATTAATAAGCTTCTTTTGAGTAGTAACTTTCATTAACTTGTTGTTTTGACACCATTTGTTTTACAAAACTGTTTTGCACTTGTGCTTTATAAAAAGCAAAACTAATACAAAATTGTTATAAGTGAATGTAAAAAGGTCATTTTTAGAATCAAAAGCTGATCCAACTTATTCCTGACCAGAGCTCTTGTTTCTTCTTTTTGTCTACCTCCAGAAATATCCTGTACAACAGATCCGCCCATGGCCTTTTCAATGCCGACAAAATCAAACCTTCAGACCTACCATTTTGGAGGCTGATTACAACAAACAAGTAATGGTTCCGAAGTTATGATCAAATTCATCCACTTCAACTCCTATTATTTTCGATGTCAATTTCTTACAAGAGAAAGAGGGGGGGGGTTTACACTTTTTTCCTCTTCAATTCTTTTCTTATTTCCTTTTATTTTCTTCTCATAATGACTATCTGAAGGATACAATATGTAGGATATTTTGAAAAGGATAGAGAGCACACATTGGTGACTGACATTTCATGTTTTGAACTGACAACTGGGAACAGCGTTAGGTAGCCTGTTAAAAGCAGTCTAAGAACCACAGTGGTATGATTTTCCTCCTAACCGCATTCACCAAACCTGTGAAGTGGGGGAACTGGCACTATTGGTTTAAGTGGCTGAGCATAGGCCTCAGATCTGGTAGGTTGTTGGTTCAATCCCTGGCTTTGTCGTACCCAAAGTGTTTTTTCAGCTGCTGTCCCGCCTGGCTTTCAGTAATATGCAGACCTGCTAAGTGCTCCGCTTTTATAGCCAATATTACAAGGTTTTAAAGTCGTGCTCCTATTTTTTCCCTGCCTTTTTCCACTCATTCCTTTTGTTTCAAGGAATACTCTGACTTTTTGGTTCCAATTGTAGGTCTGGTATGATGGTAACAGTGCTGAGACTATTTTGACTGGTTCAGTATAATGTGACATGCTTGGACATTAACATGCAACACGTTATTAACATGTCCAGAACACTCAGCTGGTGATATGACCTGTATAGTGTGAAAATAGGGTGTTAAATACTTATGTTGAATATTAAGACAATAGATTATCCTATGTGAAGGTAGGCAGTTGCTATCTCTGATATTGAGGAGAAAAGAAGTATTACAATTTTCTGCCCCTTTTTCAGGTACAAGAGTTGGCAGAGCAGGAAAACCCATGGATTATTTTTGTGGAGACCTTACCACCAGAAAGTACCTTGAAGGAGCTGCCTCCTTTCGATAAAGACAGTAAGTATCAGCCAGGACGTTTTTATTCCGTTCTCTAGATTTCCAAGTAAGGCTCACAAGTAATGTAGATGGGAGTGATTTAAGGGGGCTACACAAGTGTAAGTTTGTTGCTTCCCGTTTATTTACCACTTCACTGGCTTCGTTGGCTCACTTGGTTGAGCACCCGCCTGGTAAGAATAAGTTTTTTAGCAGCTGGCGCTCGGTATTATGGGAACAGTGCTAAGACTGGTTGGCCAGGTATCATTATAATGTGACAGGGTGAGATATTCATGTGAGTTCTTCGTTTATCTCTGTGTGACAGCACGTTAACATGTCCTGAGTGCTCTGCCGACAATGTGACCTAAATTGTGTTGAAGCGTGTGTTAAACCATAACGTTAAAACATTTTTTTTTTTATTTACCACTTTCCAAGATTGTTTTTCTTGATAAAACAACATTCATTATACAGTAACATACTGAAACTGTTTTATATGTTCTAGCCTTTGATAGAAACCGTTTTTATTTACTTTTTTTTTTTACTGCTAACCAGTGCTTATTTGACTTGAATGGTTTTGATGATGCCCCACAGTCCCTTAAACTGGCGCTGATGTCTGGAGTGATTGAATATCAGTCTCTGAACCAGTAGGTTGTGGATTCGATCCCTGACCATGTCGTACTTAAGATGGTGAAATGTCAATTTTGCAGCTGTCCTGCCTGGCTTTCGGCATGATAGGAAACAGTGTTAAGGTGGTTGGCCTGCTATCAATATAATGGGACTAGTTGAAATATTTGAGTGAGCCCTCTGTTTTTCTCTGTATGTCAACACATTGATGTCTCTGCTCTGCTTGTGATAAGACCTATAAAGTGTTATACCGGAATGTTAAAACTTTCAAGCAACAATCAGAACCTTGACTTACTTTTTCCTCTTTTTCTCTCCAGGTGATGTCTTACTTTTCTTGAAGATGTATGATCCAAGAACAAAGTCAATCTCCTACACAGGTCATTTGTATGTTCCCATTTCATCTAAAGCAAGTAAGTGGAACTCAAATAATAATAAATTGGAAATATAGCTTGTCAGTAGCTTGTAATGTTTAAATACAAAGTGGTTTTGTCACCCATCATTTTTTTGGATTGAGATGGGGTAAAAATGGTGACATATCACTATTATGACTGTAGTGTCACATATGTAAACAATAAAAGGGATGCCTTACTATTCATTCAAATGCATTGTGGAATTTTAAAAAATCATGCCATTCTTTGGATTATTGACAACTTCAGTTATTGTTGACAAACAATTACTTTAGTATGAAAAGTACATTGACTTCGGCAGCCAAAGAGTTGAAGATAGATGCCTTTTCCTGTCAACTTGATAAAGCAATTGTCTTTGTTCATCTCTAGATGAATTGGTCCCAGAACTGAACCGGAAAGCTGGCTTTCCTGTCAACACACCCTTGTTGTTATATGAGGTGGGCCTTTGTCTTTAAGTCTCAAAACTTTTTAGGTTTATTCATTTCTCTCCTAATGTTAAATCATTTTCATTAGACTTTACTTGAGACAATAAATGAAAGTTTATTGCAACTACAGGGTGTTTCAATACCTTATACCCCCCTAGGCCAGCTGAACTGAAAAAGTTTATGGTGATAAGCCATATATCGTTTGAAAGCAAATTTATTTCTTTGCTCTAATCCAAAATATCATGCATCTTAATCTGTTTTTGAGAAACGCAGCAGTTGTCTAGTTGACGGTCGCCAATTTTTGTTTAGGTGCATTTTTCAACATTTTCAATTCTGTATGGCGTTGATGATTCACAAACCAAGAGTTGGATCTGCCAGAAATTGCTAACAATTTCTTGAATAGTTGAATACCCGCCCCTATGAGTTATATCCAGGTCTTGGGTAGGTAGTTATTCAAATTTGTCGGGAAGAATTTATGAAAATTACCGAGTACAGAGAGAATGCACGCAGCACACCGTGAAGAAGGGGGAGATTTGTCTAAAAAGTCAAAAGACATTTTAACAAGGCGTCTTGGGTGAGTGTAGGGAAGCATTTAAGTGTTATAGGGCCAAATTCAAAAAGTGAAAATGAAAAGAAAACTTAAATCTAACATTTTCCCCAAATCCTCCGACTCGAAAGCTTCCAATCAACTGGCAACTCAAGCCCTGTGAAAAACAGCCCAATGAAAAGCACGGAAAATTGACTTATGTAGAAACAAAATGGCCAGGTGTTTTATCTAATATGATTTTTTATGAATGCATGGGGAAATGTATGTTTGATTATTACAGACAGATTTTATTAACCTGTGATAAGTTCCTCTGAGGACCTTGTTACCGCCATGTTGAGATTTTGCCGCAATGTGGAATTGATTAGGTATTTGTTCATTTTTTTCCTGGAGTTCAATCCTGGTAGATAAGTAGCCAACAGATAAATGGGTGGTTAACACTAAATATTGAAATATCGACATGAAATTTTTACCATGACATTACCAGAGCTGCCAACTGCCACGGAACTTCCGTGGCAGTCACGGAAATAGTTTTCTTGCCACGGACACACGGATTGAC
>JAUEKY010274395.1:0-14518 GCA_031833965.1 Scyllaea pelagica
CACACCTCCACCTCCCCCCCCCCCCCCTTGCACCCCCGCTCAGAAACATTCCAACAAATATACTCTTCGTCTCACTTTGTATAATACTTTGATGGAATATTGAAAAAAATAAGTTAAGAATTAGAATTTAGGCAAAAATTAATTCAAAATCAAAGAGATCCAAGCAAACAATCAATTTAAAAAAAAAGAAACAACATTAGATAAAAACACACACTCCAATCTCCCCACTTGAAATGAATGAATGAATGAATGAATGAAAACGTGAATGGATACTAACACACAGCGGTTTAGCAACGAATCATGTTATTATTAAGCCGTTTCAAGGCAATGCAATTTTTAGATTGCAATTTCAACCAGTGAGGGCCCATTGAAAAAAAACAAAATAAAGCGATGCCGATGTCCACAGGTATATGAATCTAAATCAACTTCTGCATAAAGTACAAACTTTTCTCTAAGCTTTCAATATTGCGTAATATCCACCAATGCTCACAACCGAGAAGAAGATCAAGAAGAAAATATCTAGTCTCGAGTGGGTGCTAGTGGGAAACCAGAGCACTGCTTTTCCAACCAAGTGTCCGCCGGTTTGAAGACGAGTCTTTACCCAGGGAGACCGATGATGGGCTTGGTTGGAGATTTCAGACTTGTCTGAATCATGGGCGTTGTTTCCAGGAGCGTCAACGTTTTTGTCATCGATTGCTCCCACTTTATTGTGGTTCAGCCTGGTCATGAATGGTGAACTGGGAACGTGTTTACGTTCAAACAACTTACTACCCATGTTGTCGTCGCTCAGGTCGCATACAGAAATAGCGGTGACGATGCTACCTTCATTATCTCCTCTTGCTTGGTTTTCTTTTTCCTGGAGTTGCTGCTGACGTTTCAGATCTCGTTGGTAGACGCGAATAACGATGAAGGTAGCAATCATGCTCAGAATTATGTTAATCAAGATGCCTCCTAGCAAAGCTATCATGCGAGGAAGTTTAGTCATGCTTCGTGGAGTGATATCGTTGACGTAGCTAATAAAAATAGTCATGGACACGAACAGAGATACGATGAATGAAACCTTTTCTCCTGATTCCACTGGAATGACGAAGACAAGCTGTGTGGCAAAAGCAATCAGTAGAAGAGGGACGAGGACGCACACAACGTAAAAGAAACTGCGTCTTTCCATGGTGAACCAGCATTGTACGTAGTGAAAATCTTCCTGTTGTAAGAAACAAAGATGGCATTATAAAAGCAGTCATAAATTCATCACTTATGATGAGTGCTTGTGATGCTAGCATCTGCTCTAACATATGAAATGTCGCGTTAGGCTAGTCGTAAGAAACGTACCTCTCCTATTTCGCATCTTGCACCCTGATCATAAAGGAATTCTTTTTTTTTTCCTCTTCTGAAAAAATAACATAAAAGCTCACATCTTCAGTAAATGAACGTCCAGTAAATGAACGTCAGGAAAACAAAGTTTTTTTAAATTGTATTGAGTGACATGTGCAAAGTAGAAATGATTTTATAGCTTACAGCATCACTATCGCCACCACCATCATCGTTGTCATCTTCATTATAATCACCATCTTCTTCAGGACAAGCTGAATATCCCTCAACTTTTCCTTCAGTATATGAGGACATCGTTATCTTAATCATACTCCCTTCACAAGCTCTCGTTGGGCTCAGGACAGTATGTAAGGCACACTGAAAGTAGCACACAACATTTGATTTTTTTTCAGATTTAAATCTCATTTTGACGTAGCTCATCAAAGATAAATCTAGGGATTAATTGTATCTTACAATCAATTAAACCTAAACACAGATGAACTGTTCATAAGCGCATTATCCTTTGAGCATGCTTAAAGTGCTTTACAATGGGCCCAAGGTGAAGCGACCCTATAGGGTCACTTTGGTCCCAAGCCAACAGCACTGCGGAATACGTAAGAGACATGCTGCCTGCTTGGCGCCGGTAAAGTTTTTTTCGGACATAGACATCGCTGTGAAGGGCCATATTATAATCATTGACACATGAGTTAAGTGGGAAACGTTAGCAAAGACCCTTTTCTCATGATTCAACTTTGCTCCGTAATAAATTAGTGCTAAATACGTGGCGCATCAACTACAAGCCCAAGAGTCTACCACTAGACCACAGGGCCGCGTTAATCATTATTAAGGAGCGTTAACATGTTAAGAATTAGAATATAGGAAGGAACAATCTATGAGGAGCATTAGGAATATCTAAGCAGATCTATCAAGTTAGGCCAATGATCTCTTTTTTTTTTTTTTTTTTTTTTTTTGCCCTTACCTCTGCATTGATAGTTGTGCAAGAAGTTGATTCGAAGATCCATTCTGTGGAAGTACTGAAATACATCGTGAGCTTGACTTGGTTCACAGATACTGGCACCAAACTGTACTTTTGCATTTCGATAAACAGTATGGAACAGTTGTGCTTGTCGAATGGGAAGTTGGTCAAATCCAACTCACAGGTTGAAGTCAACTCTGTTGGAATATCTGCCACGAACATAGACGGTTGAAGCGTTATACTCGGTGGAATATGTATGGACCCCTTTGTAACCCTCGACTTTGGCAATGCAATGAAAGGATTCCATACCATATCCGAGTCTATGTAAAGATGCGTTATGTTGCTGTAGTCCCTTGGGTTCCAGTTTAGCTGTGTAAAGTTCCATCTTATCGTAGTCAAAGCAATGATCGATACAGTCTGGTGAACTTCGTCTACAGAGCCAATTTGGAAAGGCTGGAATTCTATTGTAACCGTCTTTTGCCCAAAAACACCTGGCGGAATCTTATGTTTTATCACGGAACTGTTAAAAATCCATTCTCGTAATCGGATGTAGCTATGCTCCATGGAATTCGTTATCGGTGCAGCAGTAGTATATTCAGAAAGTACCGAAAACAAGCCAAGGCATAAAAATGTAATCGTGTTTTTCTGATACATACTTATGAACCTCATACAAACTATCACAGCTCTTTTTTACATACAAAAACGACTCCGGTTTGAGGCTTGCCTGTACAACAAGTTCTATATTGACATGGGTTGTAATCACCTCTCCTGTCTGTTTTATAATGATAGAAACCGCGACAATAGATATCCGGACCCACTCACCGCTGATTTCTGATGTCAGCTTGCAAGCTCCAGGGAGGAGAGAGGGACTTGTTTGCGTCCGGTTGCAAAAAGGGGGGGGGGAGCGGGGTTCCCTCTTTTGTTTCTGCACTTCCAGTAATACCACAATCACGTTTCATCACTTCAAACCAGGCAGACAAGGCGAGCTAGCAATTAAACTGTTGGTTCGATTCATTGACAAAATAGCTACGGAACGTCCCGGGAGATTAAGCAGTGGAAATAACTTTGAATAATCGGGGAACGGGTTTGTAAAATCCACAAAGCACAGGCTCGGCTTGTTGCCAAGAGTATTAAGCATTTTCGGCGGAGCATTTAAATTAAATGATTATTTGCAAGACTTTTTAGATATTCTCATTGCAAGAACGCATTTAATTTTTATCTTAGTTAGGATATTGGAAAGAGTTGATGGGTGTCATTGCTTTCTATGTGTCTGTCTCGTTTTTTTTTTGTTTTTTTTGTCCCATTATGAAATTTAATTTAGATTGCATTTCGTGGTAAATGATAATGATGAATTTAGATTTTAATCTTTATCATGCTTTGATAATTAAATTGTTCAGAACCAAGGAATTGAGTAGGGTTTTTTTTTGCCGGAACAAAACATCATAAATACGCGGGAAGGGGAGTTATTAATTGAGCATCCGCCTCGGGGATACATTCGTGTTGAGTCATCGCTTTATCTCTGTGTGGCAGTACGTTAACATGTCTTGATCGCTTGATCTGTGACATGATCTTTATAAAATCTTGTAACAGGCGTTAAACCCCAGCGGATCGGCCTCGTTCGAGCAAGGGGTTGAGCGTCCGTTAGGACGTGGGTTCGATCCCGGGCAGTGACACATCAAAGTCGTAAAATTGTTTGGCATTATGGTTGGCCCGTTGTCATTACAAATTGACTGGGTGAGTCATTCGTGCTGACGTCTCCGTTAATCCCTGCATGGTAGCACACTGACAAGTCTAAAGCGCCCCGCCGGTGATTTGAAATAATAAAATTGAGTAATTAAATTGTTGAAACAGGCGTTAAACCACAAAACGTGGACAGGGCATGGAGCCTGCGATACGGTCCATTGTTTAAAGCAAATCACTCAATCATCAAGCATAAGATTCTCGTCACTTGACTTGCCTTTCATAATTTTACTTTTTTACTTCATTATCTTGTCACTATCTTCGCTGAAAAGAACACATAGGTCACGGCATGAAGGAATGAAGACTGACTTTCTCTGGCTTTGTTGTTGTTGTTGTTGTTACTGTTGTTTTTGTTGATGTCGTTGTTAGATCCACAAAAATAGCTTAGAATCTAATATTGAAAAAAAGGAGGGAATGATTTGACAAGACTCTTATGACTGACAATGTGGAAGCACAACGGGCAAACACATCCAACCAAAATCAATTCATGGCGTCAGGCTGCAGGATCGTTGCATAGCCTACAAATTTATTACGTGCATTGTGTCAGCGTTTGTGCGACCACACGGCTTTCCTTACCAATGACACTGTGAGATATGATATCGGCTGGAAAATATGTCATCCGGAGTTGGTAGTGCAATAAGGCTTTGTGTTGCTTGGTTTCAGTCCATGTCATTGGGCCTCTTTAGATCTATCGTTAGAGCCAAGGTGGAGGGCTGTCTGCTGCTTTCTTGGTTTGGGGTGGTATTCATGTCAGTTTGTTAGTGCTTCCCTGATGTCCGTTATGGAAATCCCGGTCGTTGCGCAATACTAACCAAACGACCAGCCGATCGGGAATGGCCTAACAGACGTCGGTTAAACATAACCAACTGACATGAATACCACCACTGGTCGATATGGGGTTCTGTTAGGGAGAAATTGTTTTTTTGTCCGGTTGGAGCGGGGGTCTGCCGTCTGCCATGCCGAGGGGTGTTGTGTAATTGGAGGGGGGGGGGGGTCGATATGGGAATGCAAAAACAGGCTTTAAACGCTCGACTGAAACCATTTCTTCACTAACTACTTCGGAGTTTTATGAAATCTTTTGAGATGATAGCGGCTGTTCCGTGTAATTTGCTTCCAAGATGCTTGGCCAAATCATTCCAAAGGGCTGCTGTGCACAAGCTCCCGATGCCGAATCGAGAAGCCCTTACGTTAATTGGGGATCTGGCGCATCGCATTGTGGACGTGTCTTTCATTTTAATGGCTTCCCACCATACGGTCGATTATTGTAAGTAAGTATGTGGTTCCGCTTGAGGGTAGGATGTTTCCGACGATGTCGACGTGGATACCAATGAAATGCTTATTTGGTACCATCAAATATTTATCAGTTCGCTTTATATTTGCCATCAAGGATTAGGCTGACACAGCAGAGTACCCAGTGCCGTTTCGAGCGATGCCTGTTGGATTAAAATATTAAAACAGAACAATGTATCTGCCAGGGCCAACCACGCAACGGGACTTTCGGTCCAGAAAACTGACAGGTATTTAACGGAGTTGTGCTTTTAAAGAAGCACAAACTTCTACTCATCGTCCACGAGAAGACTGGGTTCACCAATATAGGAAGGAGGGAATAAAGAAGACTGGTTGATAAAGAGACAGGGTTTTTAAGACTTACCATGTCAACGCTCAAGATACAATAAATACATTAAAAACGAAAACAAATCGGGATGTCATGCCTCAAGGTTGCTGCGTGTATGCTTGTGTGCTGGGTGTCGGCGTATGCATGGCTACACCACGATGATACATGTGATGTATGAGGCTTGTAAGTCATCCCATCTAATCAATAGTAAGCTTGTTAGCGTCTCATTCGTTTGATATGTCTTGCAAGCGCACATACAACTACCACGGCGGTAGGATTTGGAGCAGGGGGGGGGGGGGGGTGGAGGGAGCCGGTCAGTTCCTCTTGAAAAGATAATCTCCAGCAAATGCACTGCAATGTTCAACGGTTTCACGATATTGTGGTATTTTTCAAATCATTTGAATAGTGTTTAAACCTCATAAACTCAAATTTTGCAACGCCTCTGCAGGAATGATGAGTGAGTAAGAGCCGAGGAACCCAAGCTCAACCTGTTGTTTGTTATTTTTGTTATATTCTAGAAGACATACGAGTCTGCAATTACTGCGTTGAATACCAATGTCATCTCAAATTGAAATGGCGATCAAAACACAACGGTTTCCGTGTGCTAACTATACCCATTCATCTCGGGTGGTCTTAATCACTTAATGTACTGTTTGTTTTACTAATGGCTTCTTATTTTGATCGCATTTTACAAAGAGCAGAGATCTATTGATATGTTTTTATGTTATTTTCTTTGTCACAAAAACCGTAAATCGACACAGTATATAGGACTCTACCAGGCTGTTTGCATGTGTTTATTGATGATGTTTTCTCAGCCAGTCACACTGAAGCACATACAACCCAAGACACACATTAGTCTGTGCAAGCTTTATTCATGAATTGTGACAGAGATGTTTTTGCAATGAATGTTTTGAATGGTTGATTCATCATTGACATAAGAATAACATAATGCAACAGTCTACTTTGTAGCAAAAGTAATTGGAAGAAATTTTGACAAAAAGAAACGAAAGAAATTAGAAAAAAAATCGTGGAGATGTTTATCAAAGAAAAAGCCCCTATCAACAACAAAAATTGGCGAAGCCATAAAAGAATGTATTAATTACTGTGATAGTAAATAACATGAAGAAGTTGAGAAATCTATTTAAAAAGGACTAGGGATTGAATTGAGGAAGAAAAATGGATGACTCAAAAAGCCAAAAAATATTATTTAAATTGCATGTTCCTTGAGCCAGATAAAACCAATAGGAAATATCCCTCTGTGATGAAAATACTAACTAAGCAGGGCAATATCTGCAATGGAAAGTGGCATTTAAAAAGTTTTAGATTTGGAGAAAAGAATGAGTGTGTGCATACGTATGTGTGTGTGTGTGTATGTGTGTGTGTTAAGATATATTGCATGAAAGTGGTATGAAAAGAAAATGAAAGCAGAGGTCACAGACGCAAAGAACACAATTAAGACCGATGAAATAATAAAATGTAGGCATTTCAGTGATGTGCTGAACTTATTTAAAACAAATCAAAGATATAATACAAAGTCGAAGATTTCACAGTAGACAACTGTGCTCACTAACAGGAAAAAGGCGAAAAAGAATATGTCCAGTTTGGAGTGGGTGATATTCTGGCACCTGTAAAACACATTTCTAACTACATCTTTCCCTGATCGAAAGTAATACGTGTTTAACTCAGTCGTCCGGGATATCCCGGTGACGCGTTTGGCATCTTCGAAAGAAGCTCTTATGGCAGATTCTTCAGAGCTGTTTTCACTAGTCGCAGCCCCATTGTGGAGATCTTCAGCACGGACGAAGTTTGTGCTGGAAGACTGCCCATGTTCCACTGGATTGTTTTCTCTGTGGTTACCTCCCTCACACCGCTCAGTGACGATTCCAGACCCAGCTGTCTTTTCTTCTTTTACTTGAGTTGTCTTCTCTTGAAGTTGTTCCCGCGCCTTATTTCTGTGGTAGACCCGGATGACAATTAATGTGGCCATCATACTCAAGACCATGTTTGCCAGAATGGCTCCGAGCAGCTTTATCAATCGAGGTAAATGGTTCATGCTTCGCGGAATTATGTCACGGGCGTAGTTGAGGAACATGGTCATGGATACGAAAAGAGATACGATGAAAGTGACCTTTTCTCCTGATTCCGCCGGGATGATAAAGACGAGGTGTGTCGTAAATGCAATCAAAAGGAGAGGGATAAGAATACTCACAATATAGAAGAGACTACGTCTTTTCATTTTGAACCAGCACTCCATGTAATGAATATCTGCACCCTGGTATGGAAGAGAAAATAGAGTTTGGGCACTATATACAATATAGAAAAAAAACTTTAATTGTTACCAAAAGCAACCATGAATAACCCAAAACCATCCGACAGCTTTCGGGATATATTCTGATAAGGTAAGAGGCGTGAGTTCAATGCTCGTTTAATAAATAAAGAAATTTACTTACATTATAGCACCAAAACTTACACACAGGTGTGCTCAGCGGTGCATTGCAAAGCAAAAAAATTGAAAGACACCAGCAAATACAAACAATGTCACGGTTGGAACACAACAGGTGAATGTGTCTAAGTAAAATACATAGCTGTAAGCAAAACATGATAAGAAATTACAAGCACGTCTAAAGCTTTCAAAAACGCGAAGCATGTTTAGATTCAGATAAAGATGGGGAAATTGTCACCACTTTTTTTATATATAGTTCCGTTTTCATTGCTATTTGTTAACCAACAAAATATACAATATTAGTATCAAAGCTTGACGTATTCCACAAACTTGGATCGGCAAAACTAAAATGGGATCTTTTGATCTGGTCGCGAACAAACCAAACACTGGCGTTGGAAGTAGGATCAAAATATGTTAAAATGGACCACAAACCCCTTCCAATAGGAATGCTGACTCTTGCTTCAATCTCTGAAAAGATCCTTGAAATATTTCAACCATTGAACAGTACTTATATTATGCAAAGACCATTTATTTCTATCGAGCAGAAGCGTGTGAATTTGGTGATTATGAAAAGGGAATACATAGCAGTAAGTGTGAGAACCGATTATGGACAATGATGTCACATACATTTCAATGATTATGAATGCCCAATGAATGAAAATTCATTCTTTTAACCTACCTCATTCCGATGAATAGACGAACACGAATACCCTTCTAGGATCCACTCTGTTGTAATATCAAAGTAATTCGACGACCGTGACGAGCTATCTGAAAAGGGTACCAATTTTTGTGACGACATTTCGATGAAAGTTATGGAGCAGTTGTGCTCATCGAATGGGAAATTGGTTAAATCAAGGTTGCAGACTGTTTCTACTTCTGAAGGTATTTCTCCCACAAAACTCGATTGACTCAGTGTTAAGGTCTCCGGAAGAGATAGAATTCCCCGTACATCAGTGGATTTGGGCAGAGTAATATATGGTGTCCACACCATGTCCGAATCAATTACTAGATGCGTTATGTTGCCATAGTCTCTTGGGTTCCATCCTAGCTTTGGAAGGCTCCAACGCAACGTGATCAAAGTGGAAAGGGAAACATACTGACGAATTTCATTCACATGAAGAATTTGGATGAGGTAAAACTCCATGGAAACTGTTTTGTAACCCAAAATACCCGGCGGAATCTTATGCTTTATCACTGATCTGTTTAAAATGTCTTGTGTTAAAGAAATATAGCTATGCTCTATGGAATCTGGCCATTCCGTAGATGTGGTCAGTCCAGGCAAAATTGAAACCATGCTCATGTATGAAAACATGAAGTTAGATATTTCAACCATTGTTTCTTTGTTTTTGTTTTTGTGGTTGTTGTTTTGTTGTTTTTCTTTTTAAGACCCAATTATCAAGCCTCAGTCACAAATTTGTTCGATCTTTTGTTTTTCGCACCGAATCGCTATTCTCTTCCAGTCTTCTTCACGTTTTAACTGAGAGGGAACGAACTCAATTCTTAGATATTTGAATATTTATCAAGACACAGAATAATTCTAGAAATTCATTTCATGAACAACAATGATACTCTGCAGCCTGATCACGGCAAGCTTGGTGACTGTCGGTCAATGCATTTGAGTTAATATGCTTTGTCGTTTTTTCTAGACCAAAGTACGAGATTGGCAATTGGTAAACACGACACAGAGCTGCAGTAGATGGGGATGACTAGATAGAACCAAAGCTGATGTAAAATCTAGAAAGCTTATCCTACGGTTTGCATATCAACTCCAAGACCCAATGAAGTCCGCATCATATGGTTACCGAAAACACCAAAATACAATCATACACACTCAACCGTCTGACTTCCCACTCTTCCTCCTCTTTCAAACGCATACAAAGAAACGCCTATAATTAAACAAAAGCACCAGTTATCTAAATATTGTTCTCCAATGCACTCTGCATGATACACAAACATGACTATTTCCTTAACAAATGACAAGCGCTCCTGCGTTTTTAAACCAGCATCCTGCCATTAGTGGGCTGGGTCCTTTGTGTGTTAGGCCAAACAAAGCGAATAGTGAGACCGCCGTCTGTCAACAGCGTTAAAACATTAAGTGCGGTTTATATTTGTTAATGCCATGGAGCTTTCTGTACTGATCAAATCTAAGACGAATGACAACATCGCTGCCCTTGCTGAAAATGGAGGACATGTAGCATAGCAGTTGGTGAATTATATCGCTGCATTTAGGATGAGGAAAATATAATATAGCGATACAAGACCGAAAGGTACTGACAAAAAGCCGCCCATAAAAAGCACTTGTACGAGGGGATAATTTCATTCAATGATATTTATGTTGGTCTCGAGTTGAAGGTATCCTTTTTAAATCAATTCCTCCCAGCTGCCGAAGCATCAATGATAGAACCATTTTTATATAACAAGCTTGATTGACAAACGGTTAATGGACATCATCCAACTAAATTCAAATGCACGTATTTATCTCTGCCTGAATTTTCGTGCTTGATAAGATATCACGAAGATGAATTTCGTATTGATACAAATATTATGCCCCCTTGTCCTTTGGTTTGTTATCGCTATTGTTCCTGCAATGAACAGCTAATGGGTTTACAAAATGGCGACTGCCATTGTTGAGATTGGCAGTGCTTTTTGCACTCAGATGAAGAATTGTGCCTCGTCTCTGTATAAATATTTGTCTGTGATGTGTAAGCTTGACATATTCAAACCGTTCATCCACGTTTTGAACATTATCAGTTAAGTATTGCGAAAACCCGTCGATAGATAGTGCTGAAAGAGTTTAACAACTATCCATTTCAGAGAAACAAAATGATCCCTACTAATCCAACCAATACTTGCTTTAATCCAGGAAACTTCATTCTATCATAATTCATTCTAAATTGATCAACAAAGATAATATCAATACATTTCAGGAGAACGGCAAAAGAATCCCACCGTTCAAATAGATTTTCAGCACAGCATAATGTTTTAAAGCTTTCTATGTTAACAATCACTTGTCGAGTAAAGCACGTTTATCGATTTGAGAAAAGCCAAAAAGTAGTCTATGCAATGCAAGGTATTCTGTCAGTTTGCATTTCGTCCTGTTTGTTGATTATTTACCGTTGCTTCCACGAGATGAAATCATACTAACGCCAAAAATGAATAACGCAAAAAGTACCAAAGTCGCCAATAGCATTTGTCACACGGCACTCTCAGTATGTGCCTTTTACGTAAAGCAGTATCATACATTTAACCTGCCCAAAGCATTCCATCATCCAGGGCATATGACTGAAATCCTCAGATCATATCGTTAGAGCAAGCAGTAGGATTTGATTGGTGATCAATGCAATGGCTTCCAAACCATCAACACTAAGCACTAAAAATCCCTCAAGCAGGGTTAATATCATAATATAGGACAAAACATTGTTATGATCGGCTAGGAGCTCATTTACATTTAAAGGAAACCAACACTGCACCGACCCCGACGGGATTCCAACCGATAACCTCACGATTACAAGTCTAACCTTCTCCTGCATTCCATTTGAGGCTACAGAGAGACAGTGGTGTCTTGGCTGCTGCGCTATACATGGTTAGGATACAATAAAAACAATACAAAGCAAGACAATTCACCCCCTATCTCACTCTTTTTTACTCCTATTTTCAGTTGATCCCGATTCTAACCTTGCTGTCGGCTGTGGCTGTGGCCACTACCCTGGCAGCCACGGCAGATCCAATGAAAGCCATACAAACACAACTGAACACACTACTAACGACCGTAAACTCCATGAACAGCAAGTTGAACCAGCATGAAACGAGCTTAAAAGGCTTCAAGTCGTCTATCGACAGCATTGGGAGGTCAGTGAACACACTGAAGACCAAGGTAGACTCCGTGAGCAACTCCGCCAAGGTCATGACCGGCAAGGTCAACCAGCACGAGTCGAAGCTAAACAGCCACCAGACTGTTATGACCAATTTAGGAAATCAGTTGTCAGCGGAGATCTCAACGCTGAAACGGGATGAAGCTAAATTGGCAAATCTAACCCGCGATGTAAACACGTACAGAGGCAATGTCAATTCATTGACAAGAAAGGTGGGCAGTTTGAATCATACCGTCCAGACTCTGGGGGGAAGAGTGACGGCAAACGGAAACAAAATGAACACCAACAAGGCTAACTTAGATCGTCTCACGGGTCGCATAAGTTCTCAAGAGAGAAAACTCTCCGGGGATGAGTCCAGGATAATGAATATTACTCATTCGGTCAACACTCATAATTATAAGATAGAAAACATGCAGCGTACCGTGAGTGCACACAATACCAAAATAAACGACCAGCAGACTAAAATTGTGGCTGATGAGAAAACATTAGGTACACTCACGAATGACATGAAATCTATCAAGACTGCCGCCGACAACTTCGGGAAATCCTTGTCAGATCTCACCCAGACGGTCGATGGCAATGTGGAAAAGCTGAAGAACGAGGAGCAGTCGATGGAGTCCATTGGGAACCAGCTGATGCAGCAACAGACCTTTGTGGAGGAGAGGTGAGGGTTCTGGTAGCTTAACGAACACGGTTTGTACACTTGAATGAAAAGTAAGACTTAGATGTAAGCTCAGCCAGATTTTTAAAGTATCTAAATCTTTAGACAGATCGTCAAAAATTCTATATGACAAATTCATCCGGATTTTGAATAACAAGCTCTGTGTTTAATCAGTTGCTTGTCTTTTTTTAACATTTGTTTGAAATATATGGTGGTATAATTCATTGATTGAGTGTCTAGTTACGTGACTTAAAACGTCACTGTTAAACGTCCATCTCCTATTTTCAATCCATTGTTTGTGACATCAAATATTCAAAAAAAGTTGAATAGGCACTTGCTAAAATACACAGTAAATTGAAGAGCCCACTAATATACATTACCTCTTCATGGTCTACCCAGCAGAACCAAACAGTGTCAGTTTTATTTCCATCTTATCGAACACCTTATGGGTTCAAGATACGATATGACTACAACCCGCTACATACTATCTACAATTTGATTCTATCTCCACAATCCACAGGATCCGATCCGAGGGCATGTCAGGAATCAAGTCCCTACGCCACATACACGAAGGAACCAAACCCTATTACGGCGATACCCACGTTGGGGGCTCAGCACTCTCAGCCCACGACCACGCTGACTATGATAGAACCATTGGCCTCGGTAAGTCGAAATTTGAGAGTCGCAAGCTCTGTTTACCGGCTTATTCAGCGCAAATGGTTGAGCTTCCGCCTCGTAACTGGTAGGCTATGTGATCGATCCCACGTTGCGACATACCTTAGTCGTAAAGATTGATTTTAAGCTGCAGCCCGCCTGGCGTCCTGAAGTATGGGAACAGTGCTAAGACTGGTTGGCCCGGTGTCAGTGTAATATGACTGGGGAGATATTCGTGTGAGTTCTCCGTTCATCTCAGTGTCACACACGTTAACATGTCCAGCGCGCTCTGTCGGTGATATTACCTATACAGTGATGAAACAAGCGTTAAACCATATCGCTTAAATGATGTTAGCCCTGTTTAAACGTGTTCAATAACTGGTTTGATTGCGATACTTAAGTAAATGCACACACGCACTCACTCACGCACACACACACACGCATACACATGCTTCAAAACTTACATGTCGTTAACAAAACAAGAAAAGAGCGTTAAATGGGTTGGTTTGGGTTTGCGAAAGATTCTTTTTAAGATGGCATACGTTTTAACCCTAAGGTTAAACGCCCATATTAACGCTGCATGCAGGCCACGCGTGGCAAAGGAGGGATGCTCTGGTCACGTTAACCTGCGTCCTCATAGAGATTTACGGAAGGCTTACTCTTAAGTCCCAACTAAACACATTACACTAATACCGGGCCAACTAGCCTCAGCACTGGTCCCAACAAGTCAAATGCTAGGTGGGACACTGCTAAATAGCCGATTTCTATGTTAAGGGTATGACACTCCAACGGATTGAACAAACGACTTACCCATTATACGTCGAACGTTGCATCCACGGCAATAGTATATTACCTTGCTGATGACTTCTCGTGTTTTGAGGAGGCATTTCTATTTCTATTCTCTCCCTTTGTCAGAAACTTTTGAGCCTATCAAGAATTTTTGAATGCAAATGATTGGTGTTGGGTTTCATTCTGGTTCATAGTCATCCCAACGATCAGGTGGTGAGAAAACAACCACATTCGGTTCAAAGTTAGTGACAAGCAAAATGAATGTCATCAGTCGATGTTCAGCCTTCATTATAAGATCGATCGATCTCTCTCTCTCTCTCTCTCTCTCTCTCTCTCTCTCTCTCTCTCTCTCTATCTATCTCTCTCTCTATATATATATATATATATCTATATATATATATATCTATCTATATATATATATATATATCTATATATATATATATATATAACTATCTCTATA
>JAUEKY010274506.1:0-14516 GCA_031833965.1 Scyllaea pelagica
TTACTTTTGTTACGTAATATCATTTTTCGATATTTTAGAGAATCTAATTTTTCTCCCCCAAAAAATTGAAATCTCCCTATTTTTTGCAATGAATCTCCCCAAAAAATGTTTTCATGGGTTGGCAACTCTGAATGTGGATTTGTAATCTCTAAAATGTACTGAACCAGCCCAAAGTATCATCAATAATAGGGCCCTATACAAGGCAATAGTGGGCATTATTTGCATTGTGTTGAGGTGCCTTGATTTTATTTTCAGGGTTTGCCCGAATTGTGAGGTCAGGATTTTTGGGTATTTCATGGTTTTGAAAAAATGTCAGTGGGACCCCTATGTTGAACCAAATCACCATGCTCTTCATTAGATGGCAATTGTACTGACACATGCTTTTTAGATTTCTTTTATGATGAAGCCAAAGTGTAAAGATTTAAGGTGAATACTACACTGGTGAATCCAAGATTGATCACAAATACCACACACATACCTGCTCACTTCCATGGGCTGTTGGCAGCTTTTGTCGCCTACTTAAGTTTATGACCTATTATCTGTGAGGAGGATAAGTTCAGCCCAATTATAGCAACACCATGTTGTTAACTTAATTTCCTGCTTTGTTGTCATAGGTGATGCCAGCCCATCATTTAGATGCAAACATTGTGTTAGCTGTGAAATCCAGCCAGACAACGGCGCTCAAACACCCTCGGCTGAGATCTCTGGTGGCAGATGTCAAATCTCCCAATTCAAAACGTAATGTATTGTACCATTGTCTATTGATGATGTTTTTACAGAGAGTAGAGGCATAAAAGTTACAAAGTATAGATCATTCAGTGCTTCAAAAGTCCTTCAGAGTCCGAACAGCTTTGAATACACAAAAAAAAATGAATTTTCCTCTTTCTCCCTTTATCGTTGCCTTTCCAGTTTTTTTCTTTATATTACACTTTTTGGGGTCAGGCTAATACCACAATCCCCATTATGACATCTTCTTCATTCTTTTCTGTTATTTCATACATCCAGGCAGTTGACCATGCTGTCTTCATTCAAAATCTCTTTTTTTAGGAAGTCTTTTGTCCATCATGCTATTTAAGTATGTAAAGCATCTTAACTCAATCACATTATATTTTGTTTCATAGACTCTCTTTTTTTACTTCTCAGGCTCTTGTATCTTTTGAAATCTCTCATGGTTTCACTTTAGTTTATCTTAAGAAAGAATTTCACTTCTTGCTAGAGCTTGCTTTTTTTTTAAGCAAAGAATTTCTGTTAATATCTATTATTAATTGACGGTGGCAAAAAATGAAGCCACTCTAACGGAGCATTTCTGCACCACCTATAACTATGAAAATTGGGATACATGTGTATTTTTTCATGAAGATTGGAGTGGGAAAATTATTTTTGCGAAAAAGGGCCGATTTTTAAAATTAAAAGCTAAAATGGATAAATGCATTTCTAAAGAAGTCAAAATGGCTAATGCAAACTACTTCCTTTCCGAAGCAAGGCATTCAGTTTTATTTTGTGCGCAAACATGACCCCCCCCCCCCCCCCAAAAAAAAAAAACTGTGCTTTCTCATCCCGAGGTCCTGGGGTTATCAGCTAGTAATCATAGTAAGGATAACAATGGTAGCAATGAAAATAATGATGCACCAGCACCTCCTGCTGCACAGCTCTAAACCCTATGCGAATATTTAAGCTTAACGAATCAATTAAGAGATTCAAATATAGATAAGAAGAAGTAAAGAAAATAAACAAAGCAAACAAATCTTATTACATGTTTTTGTCTGAAAAACTGTACTCCTGATGTTCGAGGGATCAGGGGAGTGGCATGTGGGATTTTTCTTGGATTTTTAGTGATAAAAATCACAATATGATTTTAGTCCCCCACGGGCGCTGACATGGCCTAAATTGTGCCCATAGTGTCATAAAACCCTCAAGAAACAAACAAACAAACTAGTCCCCATGTGGCCTCGAACCTGTGCCACTTCGTTTCAGTGCCAGAGCCATGAACACCAAGCTACTGAGTCCCCTTAGTGATATTGTGCTATATAAAATCTCACTTTTTTTCTTTTGTTATTTTCAGCGGAGCCCCTTTTGTCTCCTGGTCCTCCTTCGGCTGCTGACCGGTTTAACTCCCCAACTCCCGGCAACGCCAAGCGACGCCTGTTTGCTGGTCCCAGCGTCTCCACGCTCCCCTTCTCTCAGCCTGGTGGAAGCATCATCTCAAGCTCCACGTCCAGCGCGTCTTTGTCTGGTGCCAAAAGCAGCAGCACCCCCACCATCACTGTGATCACACCCAGCACCCAGGCGGCTGTGGCTGCCTCTCAAACAGTTCAGACAAGTGTCAAGTCCATTTTGAGAAACCAACTCAAGGCTGGAATAACAGATACCCTCTTGGTTTCTAATAAGGTAGTGTTCTTCTGTTTTTGTATAGATTTTTTTCTCTTCTTTTTGTATCCCTCATGTATATGACTTCTTGTGGTTACAAAAATAAAAGCTAAGATAAAGTTAGGAGGAAGGGAGGGTATAAAGTATCGAAATACCCTGTACTGTTAGATGCAGGTAATATTTTGACTACCTTTGATATTTCAGTTTCTCATGTTAAGGATCAGGTGTTGAAGTGTGCGATGAAAATGAATGAAAAAACAAAACAAAACATATGGCTGCTCCAAATGACACAAAAGTGAAAATTGTACCCTTTTCCTATTATTGGCTGCCAGGTAGTTTGTCAATGTTGAACGGAATCTGGAAGAAATGATGAATAATTAAAATCACAGTGTTACTTCAGTATTGACTATTCATAGCAGCCATTTGGTGTAAAAGACATTGGCATAAGAGTTAGATAATCAGCTTGTTTTCATTCTGCCCGACATCTAGCCTCGAACAATCTTTTGAGCAATGTCTGATTGGTTTTGAATGGAAAATGATATCTTGTCTCATCCAGTTGGCTTCACAACTGGCCCCAACAGCCAATGAAACATCGTCATCTTTACCTCGCCAGCCGACTGCTCCTGAAGACAGCACCAGCTCTAGTGATTCCAGCATGGACGTTCAGACCTCCAACAGTGAGTCAGCCAATGGCAACAGCTCTTCCAGATCCCAGCAGGCAATTGTGGCAGTCATGGAAGATGGCAGACAGGTATCAGTTCATTTTTTGTTGGCTTGTTTTTGTTGATTATGATTTGTGTGTGTGTGTGTTTTTTTTTTTTAAATCTAATTTTTTGGTGTTGGTGTCACCAGTTTATTTTGTGACTAGCATATTTTGCTGTTGGCTATATTGTTTATAGCATTGAGGAAACAATTTCTGCTTTCTTTGTCATTTACCATTCTGTCATGTGGAATTGAAGAGATTTTGTTATTCTTCAGTTTTAATGCCTACAACAGATTGTTTTCTTTTGTTATTTTATTTTGATTGATAGGACTAAAAAAACGGCACAGAAAATTTTTATTAGTCTCGGGCATAGGAGTATAAGTTTTATATGAATGTTTTGTTTCCTTTATTTATCAGACCACATTTTTGTCATATTTTATTTAAATTTCAATAAACTCCTGTACTCCATTTTGTTCTCAGAGGACTCTAAAAACATTGAAGCACAATTAAGAGAATCTAAGCAAAGGAAACAGAAAAGAGTAGTTAATAAAATTTTATCCTCCACTTATAAAGATGAAATGAATGGTGAAGAAAAAGCTGAGTGCTAGAAGTGGACAAAACTAATGTAGACATATTAAATAAAAAGAAAGAAGTAACTAAAAGGTTGGTTCAGAACAATGCCTGCCATGGCATCACTGCCCTACCACCAACACCCTTTCCATTCTTTGCTATATTATTTTCTTATCAATGGTGCCACTGCATGCTTTATTTTCTTAATATGATTTAAGAAGATATGGATTCCTATTTAATGGCATGCTGCCATGTTTGAAACATATTCAGTGGCCTTATTTGTTTTCACTAATCCTGGTATTACATTTTTTTTTTTTGTGCACAGATCCTCATCCCATTCCAGATTGCCCAACCATCCTCCAGCAGCACCAGCACCACCCAATCTACCAGCACCGCGACGGCTGTGACAGCAACGTCTTCAGCTCCTCCTGTTGTGGAAAGCGATGACCAATCTGCCTCCGATGCAGACTCAAATGTCATTCATGTAAGTAGTCTTTTGATTTCGAATCATCTGACTTCTTCTTTCCTTGCTAGATATGTCCTTTTTTTTTAAATGGATTCCCTCTTCCTCTTGTCTTCCAGCTTTTCTGTTTGTAATGTACTCCATTGTACTGAGTTTGTCTTGTCTAATATATATATAAGATTTATGTGAGTTATCTATTTTACGTTCATTTTATGTTCATTCCATTCTTTTTCAGATTGTTTGTCCTCTTGATTATTGTCAAGGCATTTTGTTTTTGTTGTGTTAATGGTTTTATTTATTTATATACTTTTTTTTTTTGCCTAAAGATTTTCTTATTGCAGGATTTTTTTTCTGTTGGAAGTCTAACCTGCCTGAAATTTTAGTCCACTTTACTTTGACCCCTGAATGGAATGGGCAGAACAAGTAACAGACAAATAGACAGCACATGTGTGACAGATTTTGCATGCGCTAGGCTTGAGCTATGAATGCATATGTAGTTTTATTTTTATTGGAATTCATGTCTTATTGATACTGGGCTGAAAGATGGGTCCTATAGGATGTTCTAGATGTCTTGATTATTATGAAATGAACATCAATATTGATACTCTGTCCTCCTGAACCTGCTGGGTTATCAGCGAACAAGGAGAAAAATTTTGCTGGAGTAACTTTTTGTAGTTGCCCCTTTTTTGTGTGTTTTGTAGTGCAAACATACTACGGTAAAATCGTTGTTTTTTTCTTTCATCATTCAGCTGAAGATGAAATCAGATTCCAAGACAGATCCCCCATTGCTTCAAGCAGACCATACATACATGATGCCAAAGAAAACTGGATCTCTGTCTTTGTTCTTCAGAAAGGTATGGAAATTAATCCTTTCTTTGATCAGCGGTTTATGTAAGTTCTTTGAATCAAGCCCATTTTCGAATGAAGATGATAACAGACTTTGAATCAAAGCTGCTCAGCTGAAGTTGAACCTTAAAACTCTTTCAGAGCTGGAGTCAACAGTCAACCCCACAACCATAAGACGAGTATTTTACCCCTGAGTGACAAAAGGCGGCCAATGAAAATTGAAGTCAAATAATACGATGAGAATTTTTGTTACCCCGATGACCTCATAAAATACATTACAGTTCTTTCAAGGTCATGGGATAGTTTGGGGGGAGAGTATTTTTTATACATCTCAAAATCATTGTATTTATGATTATAGAGATCGGATGAGTGATAAGCATGATCTGTTTGTTTTTTTTGGTTGGTTTTTTTTTTTTTTTTTTGTGGGTTTTTTTCTCCTTAATTCTTTAAAGTATTAATATATTACTGAAGATGAGCAAGACTGGAGATGGACCCTAAGTTTTATATTTAGCCACAAAGAGCCTTGTGCATATCCTGAGGGAAAGACTCTTCTCACTGTTTTCAATGGTCTAACACAGATAATAATCAGCGTCCTTGTTGTTGTAAAGATTGTGTTTGTGTGGCATATTCATAGTTAACTGTTTTCATTGCTTATTCTATCGAAAGGTCTACCATTTGGCAAGTGTTCGTCTAAGAGATCTTTGTGAGAAGCTGGACTTGGAAGACAATGAGCTTATTAAGAAGATCTGGACTTGTTTTGAGCATGGGCTGGTCAACCACATCCACCTCATGTGTGACAGACATCTGGACCAGCTCATTATGTGTTCCTTGTACCTCATTGCTAAGGTAGGGCACTTTTTCCTTCTTGAACTTTTGTTATATTTTCCCTCTAATTTTTATTTAAGACTTGGCTATCCTTTGCATTTCTATAAACAGATTCTTAAAAAGAATAATCCCTAATTAGATCATTCGTTTTGGGTCAAATTTAAGAAAAGACTGGATTTTTCCAGGCAGCCGTCAAATTAAGTAACTGAGTTAATTTTCTTGCTCAGGGAAAACAGCATTTTTGGCTTGAGTTTGAATTGAACCTATGTCGCAGTCCGTTTTGTATTTAGCACTTATTAAATTATCCAGTCTGGGTACATTTGCTCATTAATCAGTATGTAACGGATCCAATCTCAAAGAGTGTGATGAAACAGAATAACTTCATGAAAGGTTTACAAGTTATTGCATGGTAAGATCTTACCTTCACATTGGGTGTGTAATAAAGGTGTTGCAAGATATTCACATGATGGAACATGGAAGGACAGTACATGCATTAGCTATTATAGCTCCTAGATTTCCTCTGATTAGCGGATTTTTGTTATATTGTTATCTTCCCAACTGTCCCACCTCTTCATTTTTACACTAAATATAAACTGCCAGATGTCTGGATTCTCTAAAATGACTGATAGATCACTAATACATAAAAAAGTGCAATCTTTATTGTCAGTGAAGAGACCACTAGATTAGACTTAGGTCATTGCTTCATTACTCCTTTTATATCACTAAGAATCCTGTAATGTCCTCTTTTATTTTCTCGTTTTAGAATTCTTAGTTGGCAGCTTTAGATGTTGGTCTTTTTTTCTTTATTTTCAAATATGGACACATTTAAGAATTGAATATTTGCACATCATGCTAGGTCAGTTGAAAACACCTGTCTGCTGCTTACTAGGCAGTTCTGCCCTAATGGGCAAAAATTCAAATCCATCTTTAATAACTTTGATCTATCCAATTTTTTCTTCTTTTATTGAAGGCTTTTTAAATTTTTTTGCAGTGCTCTTCTTATCATAACTCTGTTTTTCTGCAAGGGAAAGAATTGGCAATAGTTTGGGGGTTTTTTTCATCAGAAGTCAGATTGTATTTTAAAAATCCTCAATGTTAAAAGTCCATCAGCTGTAATATTATCACTATTTGTTTTGTTTTTTATTTGGGATGTCTTCTTTTCAGGTTACAGATAAGGAACTGACATTCCAGAATATCATGAAGTGTTACCGTTTACAGCCTCAAGCTCAAAGTCATGTGAGTTAACCATGATGTGAGATTAGAAGAAAACCCGAAAATTGAAAAAATGAACTATATCATAGATCTGTGGTTTATGAGAGTTTTGAATTTGATGGTCTTAGCTATTTGCAATATCTTTGAAATCAATTGCAGATTTTTCATTTTTTTGTTTATATCATCAGATTCGGATGTGAGAAGTAATGTTGTGTGAATCATCAGTTGAATTTATGACCTTTTTTACTTCTTGATTAGATGTCAGTGCATGCTGTCATTCCAAAATGGTTCAAGTCAGGTGCTTGTTTCCCAACTGAGATTGAATAATGATTTATGCTTTCTTTGTGAGATAGGCTGAGCTGTGGGTCAAAGTTTGCCGATGTTTGCCAGCCCTACTGGTGGGTTAGAATTTGAAATGAGTCTTTGCTGGTGGATCATTCTATTCGCTGGTTTGGTACAGACCCCATTGGAACTAAAATCCTACTTTTTGGCATAAGTAAAGAACTTGTTTTCAATGGAGGTACTTGTAATGATAGGATTTTGTTTTTTTGTTTTTGCATGCAATAGAATCTTCCTTCATGATCAAGTTTACCAAATTGCTGTCAACTAGGTTTTTTCTACTTAGTATGTTAATTTTTGTTTTTTTAAAAAAGATTTAGCTCTTTTGTCGCTTTGGTTTTGCCACAAAATTACTTTTTAAAACTTTGACGTATGGACTGAGCTGAAAAGAAAAAAAAACAAGATTCATATAAGCTCTTTGTATCCTACTTCACTATGGTGATAATCAATGATAGTCTATTATTTGTGGCACATCCTGAGCTGAAACTTGATATATCTGTATTCCATTTGGAGTGATTAATGAGAGTAATCAATTTTCCTACCCAGGGCTTGAAATACTGTGGTTGAATGTTTAACAATTCAGTCATTACCCCATGTGTTCTGCAAAATTATTTTCCCTGTTATATTTTTTCCAGTTCTGTTTGAGAATAAGTGCTGAAGGCTATGTGGATTTTTCCCCCCACTCATTCATCTTGTACCATTTACAGTATTTTTTTTTGTTGCAGCATAGGAATTACTTTATCTCTTGCAACACTTGTCACCAAATACACTCATAATTTTTTATTTTTTTTTATTTTTTTCTTTTCACATTCATGCCTGTCTTTTACCAATGGTTTTAGACAGTGTACAGTAGTCTTTTGCCACAGCATAGGTGTTGCTTTATTTCTAGTAAGGCTAGTCCCAAATTTACACATAATGTTCTAATTTTCTTTTCTCTCACATTTGTGCTTGTCTTTGTACCAATGTATTTAGGTTTACCGCAGTGTGTTGCTGCAAGACAGACACCGCCACAGCTCCGGCAGTAGCGACAGCAGCAGTAAAAGTGGCACCTCATCTCCTGTCACACTGGATGGCAAAGAAAAGGAGAGAAGTAAGCCCTTTTTTAGATTTGAGCTTGATGCATTTGCGTTTTTTAGGATTTCCAGATTTTCATTTTCTTCCAAAATTTTCAAATTTCCCATAGGATATATTTACCTCTCCTTTTGATTTTATTCTTCTTAGTGTGTACGTATGGTGCTGCATCAACAAAACAAAAAAAACAAAAACAAAAAACCCTAAACCGAAAACAGTAAAAAAATTACTTTGGCAGCTTATTAACCTTGTATGTAGAAACTATATCTTTCTCAGCCAAAATATGCTTAAACTGAAGTAAAAACTCAGGTCCCTTCAATTTTTTCGGTTTAAATGTGTTTCGCTGTAGATCTGACTTACGAGTTTTAGTTTTCATATCTGTACAGTGACTAGTGACTTAATTGGGTAAAGGTTCTTATTTATTTTATTCAAAGGGTTTAATTAGAGGCAAAAGCAGAATTGGTGTTTTTGTTTTGATGTGCCTTTTGAATTGCCATTTTATTCAATTTTGTTAGATACAGGTTATTCTTTACCAGTCACTAGTATTACCTGTTGGGCTCTGTCTTGAGAGTCGGTGAACTGAGTGAGACTGCCAAGAATAGCGCATAATGATATACAAAGCTTTCTGTGATTTTCATATTATGCCGTGTTGGTTTTGCTTGGTTCTGTTTTTATTGTTTTTATTTTAATGTTTGTTTTTTTGTTGGATTTTCTTTTCTTTTCTTTTTTTAGAGTTATGATGTTTCATGTATTGCAAATCATCCTTTTTTTTCCTTTTTTTTTTGGTTGGTTTTTATTCTATTTTATTTTTTTTAGAGATGATATTTCATGTAGTGCATCCTTTTTTTTTCCTTTTTTTTTTTGGTTGGTTTTTATTCTATTTTATTTTTTTTAGAGATGATATTTCATGTATTGCAAATCATCCTTTTGGACGAAACAAAAACTTGCATCCTTCACTCATGATTTCTAATGAATCTTACCTCTTACAGGATACTTGTCATTTTATAATGGCCAGCTTGGAAAAGTATAAAGCCATGTAATTGATTTACCAAGCGAACAGGACCATATGGCTGAAAAGCTGGTGTTTGCTGTAAGAGCAGAACAAGGATCTGAATGATCAAATAAAAACAAGCTTTTTTTTTTTTTCTTAAGGGGGAATTTTTCTCATTTTTGTTTCCAAATTGAATGAGACATTGTTTTGACATAGATTTAGATTTGAATGATTTTTTTCTCTAAATCTCACCTCATTTCTTTTTAATCGGAATAGTATCTGCTGCCAAGTTGGATTCGATGTGATTGTGTTACTTAAGTGATTCATTTTTCTCTTACTTCACAGAATTGGTGAGATCATCTAGCACCTTGCCTGTACCTAATCCCAACAGTCAACCCCCAACACCCACCCATCAGTCTGGTGCCAGCGCGGCCTTTGACTTTGAAGAGGTTGCAGAGAGGGGGGATCTCATAATGTTTTATAACTTGGTATGTCATTTTTTATTTATTTTTTATTTTGTTTTGTTGTCAGTTCCCTTTTGTACCGGCCAAAGCCAGTGTAGGGACCCGACATAATGTTTGATATCAGAATGTGTCAAAAAGTTCAAACCCAATCTGATATCAAAGAAAAGTAATGAAAAACTCTGAGCCAAGAGATTAAGACAAGCGGGTGGCTAGCCCACTGTGCCCACTCTTGAATTACTCAAAGAAAATGCACATTGAAGTGTACATCTAAGGAGGTCAAACAAATTTTAATATAGCCTGAGAT
This sequence comes from Scyllaea pelagica, assembly GCA_031833965.1. Lineage (NCBI taxonomy): Eukaryota > Metazoa > Mollusca > Gastropoda > Nudibranchia > Scyllaeidae > Scyllaea > Scyllaea pelagica. The sequence goes on from JAUEKY010274506.1 coordinate 10,156, forward strand.
TGGACTTGCAGCCTCATCTACTAAGATACGCTGCTGAGCCACTACATGCACCTTGGTATATCATAAGGGTTTCTAATGTATGTGGTTAGGGTTAGTTCTTTGGTACACTTGGAAAGTATGGCCACATCCTAAATGTCTTGTATGTATCTGGGCAATGGAGCAAAAAGGACATCATTATCTTTCTATTGGTTCCTTGTAAGAACATCAACTGATTGATTGTCTGTTGTTCACTTAGCAGATAAAGACATCTGTAATGATTTGCTTTGAATTTTAACTTGCTGAGGTATTCTTGTGTTTCAAAGTGTATATTCTGTTTCACTGGAATCAATGTGTATTCAAAACTCTAAAGAGCTCCTTGATACCCCAATGTTTTTTGCTTGAGTTGAACCAATTTTACTTCTGATTTAATTTGGGAGAGAATTATTGTTCAGTTTTCTAGTCTCAGATTTTGAATGAAAATGAAAAACATTTTTGAAAGACATGTGTTTGTCATTTTATTGGTGAAATTTAAACTAGACTAACACATTTTAGTGCTTATGTAAATATTATTTCCATTGTGTGCTAAACAAAATCTGTAGGATTAAGTTGAACACTCAGTAAGAATATTTTTTATTATAAAACAATTGAAACCCAATTTAATTTATGGCATATGACAGAAACTCAGTACTGCTAATGCTTATCCCACCAAACAGACACCACACATTTACCATCACTTGTGCCTGGGAAATGGGACCATATAGGATCATTGCTTGTGGCATACGCTTCTGGGTGACAAATTTTAAAATAAGATGTCCTGGAAAGCTTTTGAGTTATATTTGTTTAAACTCTCATGGAGTCACAAAAATCTCTAGAGCTAAGTTTGGTCGACGGAGTCTGTCATGATATTGATATCCCTCAACGGAGGAGATCTTTTTCCCTGCATGGGAAGTGGGAACTAACCTCACCATGCCACTAATGCCACGGCAAAGCAATAGAACAGGAAGCAACCCAGACAATTACTGCTAGTACTACCGATCACCTATACCTCTTAGCAGGCAGTCTACCCTGGCATGGTGGTCAATTTGCTGGCTGTGAGTGGCCAGTTAAGATAGCATTGCCATGAGGCTGAAATTGGAATTTCTAGTATCAACAGTGCATTGGTAGACTTCTTCATGTGAAACAAAATTGCCAAGATTGCTGGGCAAATGTCAGCTCAATTCTCATGATTTGATTGTTTTTCATTCTTTACTCTGTCCCTCTAGGTATTTTTGAAAAAGATCCGCTCATTTGCCTTACAATTTGCTGAAAAACCTGGAGAACAAGTAGTAAGTTGTTTTGTTTTTCTTTGGGTTTTTTTTCTCCATTTTCTTTTTATTGCATTCATCCTGTCTTTTATATATCGTCTTGATTTTGATTTTAAAAATTCTTTATCTATTTATTTATTTTACTGCATGTTTTTTTTTAATCAAGGAAGTCAAATTCCAATTTTACAATGTTTCCATGTTGCCCAGCCTGAATTCTGTGTGGGTTTTTAAGATTCTAATTTAAATTGACTATCACATTAATCTATTTTGATGCTATTTTCTTTTATTCTAGAAATCATGGTCCTATCTTTAATTATGCTACCAAATTGGTTTCTTCGTCACTTCTTGTAATTGATTATGTATTCACTTAATATTGATGGACCTGAGAAAAGGCCATTTCAATTTTTTCAAGATTTTGATTCTATATCTATAAAAATGTTTACATTCATTTTTATGCCTCACCAATTTTGCAATGACTTTGCTCTATGATGAAGGTTAATTTTTTCCATATAGAAAAAATATTCCAGAGCAATATTGTGTCATCAAGTGTGTAATATTTTCATTATGATGATTTTAAAAACTTTTTAGTACCATTTAGGACAAATTCTAAGCTTGTGTTCTATTGAATTATTCACCAGAACACGCCTAAGATATCCCCCATGCCAGCTGTGCGCTGTTTGTCTGCTCCCTCTCGACGCATTTCAAGCCAGCACCCTATCTACGTCTGGCCACACCAGGGCAGTGCACTCTCCCCTGCCTCCAAGGGATTGTCATACTCCATCAATCGCAGTCCTTCTAAGGTAAACATTAAACCTGCAATATGATGAGGGTTTGGGGTGTTTCTGTTTTTTTTTCTTTTCTTGTTTTATTTTATTTATTTATTTTTTTTTAAGCTTATGTGAATACACAACTTTCTGTGAAAAATACATGGTGATTTTAGATGTAACTGGTAAAAGTTATGGGGGCTAATCTTGCATGATGTCTGTGAGCTTTATGAGCCCAAAGTCAAAATTCTTTTTTTTTTTTCTGTTTAGGATCTCCAAGCAATTAACAGAATGATTCGTCAGGTGACGTGGTCCAGTAAACGTGTCCTTGAAGTGGATAGGGAGGATGACTCTGTGCATAGTCCAGCCAAGAGGTCCGCTTCCAACACAAGCATTTGGATGAAGCGTATTCAAGATCTTCAGGGATCCATGGATGGAGATGCACCGCATTGAAAGAAGAAAAAGAGTGCTCACTCATTCACACAATACTCTCTCTCTCTCTCTCTCTCTCTCTCTCTCTCTCTCTCTCTCTCTCTCTCTCATACACACGCGCACACACACTTTTATATCCTCCCCCTCACCTCCCCGCCCTGTTGAAAGACTTAAAAAATTGAAAATTTCATTTTCAATTTATGGCCCTGTTTATTTCCCTTTAGGTGATGTTAGTGGAATTTGTGCTCTTAGCTGTAAGGAGGCATGGTATATTGCCATTTTTGCCTTCAGGTTTTTTTTTCTTCTCTCAACTTAGTCTATGTGGGGTATATGCATGTCTGTGGGTATTTATGTCCTTCGTGGTGAAAGAGGGTTGACCAGGTGCGGCTTGTACCTATGGTGTTGACTGTACAACATAGTGTCATTTTGGCATACAGTTTTGTTAATGGGATCAATTGTTTTTTTCCTCTGCAAATGTTGATAGAAAATCATGTTGGTCATTGTGCAATGTTATTGGTTGATATGTGTTGATATGAGAGATAAGATTTTTCCTCTTGTAAAGCACAGAGCAGCCTGTCTAGAACAACGTTCGATATAACAACATCCAGTCTTATACATAGTGTTATGGTCTATGTTGTTTTTTGTTTTTTATAAATCATCATTATCCAGGATACCCTTTTACAGTGTAGGGCCTACTCTTATTGAGACAGAATTTCCCTGGATCATGCCATTGAGCCAAGCAGGTGATTAGCCCACTGTGACATTTTTGCTGGTAGTGGTAGGATTTCAATTTTGCCTGGATAGCAGCCTTGGGGCCTACTCTTTTCGATTTCTAGCTGCCAAGGGTTCCTTAAAGTACGCAGTGTGCACACGGGACCTCCAGGTTTATTGTCCATCTCCAATAGGACTTGGCGTTAGATTCCACCTACCGATGTTGTAGGGATCAGGGGAGTGGCATTCAGGGTTTTTCTTTGGGTTTTAGCGATAAAGATCACTTTGTGAGTTTTCAGGGCCAGAGCATGACCGCTAGCCACCGTGTCCCCCTTTTTATAAATATTAGTAATAAAAGACTAACTGTGATGACATTCTGTATAACGACATGTTTTTCTCTCCAAACTGTCTCATTATAGAGAGATGCACTGAATTTCTTTCTCCTCTTGTGAGTGCACAGTTTCTTACGTGGTTGAGCGTCTGCTCTGGAACCCATAGGTTGTGGGTTGGAAACCCAAGTTGGAAAACAGTATTTTTTTTAGCAGCTACCACCTGATGTTTGACATTATGGGAACACAGAGCTAAGACTACTTGGCCTGGTGTCAATATGATATGACTGGTTGAGATATTCGTGTTACTCCTCCATTTTTCTTTGTGTGGGCAGATCGTTAACATGCCCAAAGCGCTCAGCTGATGATATGACCAATAAAGTGTTGAAACAGGGCGTTAAACTGTTACGTTAACATTTTTTCTTTTGGGTGCTGCAATGACCCTAGCTGATCAGAAGTCCCCTAAGGTTATCAACACATTTTTCACCTTCTAAATAATAAATGGGGGTTTGTTGGTTGTGTCTCATTTGATTCTTTTAACTGCTTAATTTTTTGCATTCAAGACATTGCGCTACACTGAAAGTACCACAATGCAACCAATCAATAAGCAAATGCCTGGCCTGATCTTACAGCTGCCATACTGTATATGTTGTAAATAGAGTTCTGTATCAGAGCCTGTCAGCTATTTGAGATGTCGTGTACATTTGCCTTTGCTTAATGACATCTTGATTTCATTTCCATAAGCTATTCTCTTTTAAATGGCAGTATCTTTAACTGAAATGTTGAGAAACTAGTCGTCAGCGGGGGGGGGGGGGGGGGGGGGGGGGGGGGGGGGGGGGGGG
>JAUEKY010274616.1:0-14515 GCA_031833965.1 Scyllaea pelagica
TATTAGTTGAAACAGTGAGTTAAAACTTAATGTTAAAACGTTAAAGCATACACACACACGCATACGCTCACACACACACACACACACACACACACGCACGCACACATACATACACACTTCGAAGTGAAAATTCCTTTGTATATGTCGTGTATTAAGACATGGAGTTCTATAATGATATGGCAAAAGTTGTCTCTTAATCAGACGATAATATAAAGGGCGATTTTTGTATTGTATGTATTCATTTTTGATGTGCCAATAACCAAGGCGAAGTGTGTTATCTTGTGTTGAAATCGGACCAACTGTTTTATTCCCGTCAATGGGAGTTGGTGATGGTTGAAGTCATCAAGCATAATAAGACGGCTGTTTGTGTGACGTAGTAGTATCGATGAGGCGTGTTCATCGAGGATGTGTTTAGCGTTGTCAGTGATTGAGCCCAGTGGAACGTAAACAATAGCAATGTTTATAACACTGTATTCCCTTGGTCTGTAATATAGACGAAGAGACAATGAAAATGATTAAATATCAGGTGTGTTGTCTTGTTTATTCCAGTTGGTATTTTCACACCACCAATTGTTTTCGTCAATACAGCCATCTATTTTTCTTAATTCTATTTTCCTGTCATTAAAAACGTTAAGGTGAAACGCCTATTTCATCTCTTGATAAATATGCCACAATGATTAAGTTCTCAGGACATGTCAACACAGAGATAAGATCTCACACGAATATCTCACTGCCTGTAGTGGCAAAGCAGCTCATCTTTTTATAGATAAGGTTGCAAGTCCAACCTCAGGCTATATTAAAATTTGTTTGACCTTCCTAGATGTACACCTCAATGTGTATCTTCTTTGTGCCATTCAAGAGTGGACACAGTGGGCTAGCCACTAACCACCTGCTTGCCTTAATCTCTTGGCTGAGAGTTTTTCCTGACTTTTGTTTGATATCAGATTGGTTTGTGTTTTTTGTTTTTGTTTTGTTTTTTGACACGGTCTGGTGTCAAACACTATGTCAGGTCCCTACACTGGCTTTGGTCAGTACAAAAGGGAAATGATAAACAAACAAACAATTTTGAATAAATTTATAAGTATAAGTCATTAATCTAGACGTCTATTTCCTTTTTAAATCACAACTTCAATGTGTAATTCAATGGATCAGGTTTATACAGCTCTGCTGATAAAAAACTAGACACAGATAAATGAGTGTTTAACTTCTCTTATCACCAACCTAATTTTCATAATTAATTCGTCAACTTTGAAAAGATTTTGAGATTTCCTTTTTGTGTAATATTCACACCCTTTTTTCGTCAAACTGCATTTAAAATAATTTGCATTATGCCTTATGAATAGATATCAGCATAAAATTTGAAATCAGATTATCAAGTTCTATTGACACTCTGATTTTCATAGTACTGCGTCTATTGCAACATCGTTGTGGAAATTAGAATTACTGCTTTTGTTGCCTGTTTTCATCTAATTTACCTGTTTAATTGCATATTTTCAAATTATTCCATATTTATTTTCAAAATAGCCATAAGATCTTTATGCAGATCATGAAAATACATATCTGTAGAACATTTAATTGAATTCTGAGCATTAATGAAAAAAATAACATGCAATTTCATGATTTTTCTCAGTTTGTTTTTTTTTGCCACTTGGCAAAATTGGGCAAATAGCTAATATCACAACCAGATCCAGATTAGGACATCATACTCCTGAAAAAAATAAGGCTAAAATTTCAGGATGTTTTGAATAAGTCTTGAAAATATAATTGATGTGCATGTGCATATAGAATATTATGAGCCTTGTGAATATCCCACTTTTGCAAGAATGTGATGATGTCCTTGAAAAAATGACCAAGTCCTCTGATTTTTTTGTCATTTGGATTTGGTCACAGCAAATTAATTTTTCAAACAATGTAAATGAAATTTCTTGTATGTAATATTTGGTTTACATGCAATCGGTATATTATTGAAATATATCTACATACTGCTTTAGATATTTTGGAATTCTGCCTCAAAAATGGAAAAAATCGTGCTTTGAAAATCGGCGTTAATTATCCAAGTCCAAAATTTCCGTAAAATTTGTATAACTTTTCATCATTTAAAAAGTGTAGAGTACATATTTCTATTCAGTTTGTGGTACCTATTTAGAGCTGGAAAACATGGTGCTGAAAGTTGACATTCCTGTTTCTAGCAAAGAAATCTCTGTGACTAGGAAGATGTATCTTATCTGTATGATGTGACTGGTTATGACAACCAGTGAGGCCTCTGTTTATCTCCATGTGGCAGCACATTAAATCATTGACATTGACATTTCATTAACTCATCTTGAGCCCTCCACCAGCCGTTTTTGCGTTGAAATCATACCAAAGGCATGACTGTGATTACAATTCTGATATAGGAAAGAAGTTATCATTCAAACCTACACAGCTGGACTTGATAAATCAAGAAGTCTTATTTTTTTTCCTAAGCAAGGCCACAAACCTTATCTGGTTCGTCAGTAAAGGTAATTCTTTCATAACTCTGCTGTTGATTTTGTCTGCAACTGGTCTGAGGACCAAAGATTGGGATAATAAGCATTGTCCAGAAAAAAAAAAGCGCATTGATTTTTTCAGTTGCTGATCAAAGGCAAGTGGGTTAAAGAAAATTTCATCATAAGCTCTTTTTACCTTTGAAGACAAAATTTGCATAAATACCAAAAGCAACTACACAAACCTGGTGTTTCTGGAACAGGACGATAACCAATTTCATTCTCATCCACAGGAACGACTATCCCAGCCCCATGGAAACTGGGACACACTACTTGCTTCTGCCTGCCTTTCATTCCTTTGGTTGAAGCTGAGAGGTCCAGTTTGCACTTTGATGCCATTTCTTCTAAAGCCTTTGTCAACTTCTGGATTGCAGTTTTCTCCCATGGAGTGCCTGATTTCAGCTGTTTGGTTGCATAGATACTGGGGGGGGGGGGGGGGTGAGAACAAAAATGTCAGAAAATGTTACCATGCATATGAATCTGAATAACTAGGGCAGAGTCTGACACTGTTGTCTAATGTGTGGCGTGCTAACCGACTAACGACGCCGACTGTTCAAAACCCCAGTTCATGAATCTCTAGAATGTACCAGCAAATAGAGATACTTCTGATTACCCTACACACAGTATATACATCACGGCTTTAGCCTGAAGGGAAATATGATGTTCCAATTAAGAACATGTAAGCTAATCTAATTTATCCTTTTTTTAACTTCAGATCGTGATGAGGAGGACAACATAATAGTTCCCAATGAGAGCTCTCGTGAGACCAGCACAAGTGAAAGTCAATTAAGTATGCTCACTATATTTTCAGTAATAAAGTCCTTAACAGCAATGGCCATAATGAATGTACAGTACACGCCAGCTTTACTTTAAGCACGGTCATCGGGAGGAGGCCTAAGCGTGCTTGAGTCTGAAGAAAACATCCAGAGATTTCCAGCATCAAACTTTTAAGTTGTTTCTTTTTGTTTGTTTGTTATGATCTAAAAACTATCAAAACTAACGCTGTGATATAACATTGTTTTGTGACACATACACGGCAGGTCGCGATTGAACACATTACTACATGTCATGCCTACTATTGATTAACACAGTACGATGACATATCAATTTCAACTTTCAATACTTTAAGCCGATCTCACGCATGATACTTAACAGGGTTAATTACAGTATGTTTAGTAAAGACCGTAACCGGAGGAGATCGGCGGAAGGTAAAGCATCCTAGAAACTTGTTCAAAATGTAACTGGCGGAAGTCAGGGAGTGAATGACACAGTCAGCCAGTGTACTATTTGTGCAATCATTAATCCTCTTCTAACCCACCCCCCCCCCCCACCCACCCCCTCCCTTTCCAAATTCTCTCGTATCTATCTTCATCACCCTATTTCTGCCTGTTCACAGTGCGGTGATTATTTTGTTATGAAACAGAGCAGGCAACAACCAACATAATTGGCTACTGCCAAGTAATAAAGTGTGCTTGAAGCCAAAGTCACCGTGCTTAAAGACATACAGTTTACATAGAATAAATTTGGTAAGAGCGCCAAAGCGTGCTTGAGTCAGCAGCGTGCTTGATGGCGGCGTGCTTGAAGCAGGCGTGTACTGTATTAACTTTATCGGAACCATGATGCCTATGGAGCAAAAGTTTGTCCCAGTTTCTGTTAATAAATTTCTTCCTACTGCTTGGACAAGATGCTAGTCTATCATCACATAATCCAGCCAGTCTAAAAGGATCAGCGCACTCTTTATTGCTGGGTAAAGAGGTTGATGGTGACAAAAGCTACTTGACCCAGAGATTGAACCAGGGCCTTTTCCATGGGAAGTGGGTGTGATATCCGCTACACCACTGGGCCAACACAATATTTGTATGCCATATGACATGTTTTAAGTGTTAAAACAGACTATTATATTTGTGGGTTGGAAGTGTGAAAAGGATGGTTCCACCATAATCCCAATTCTATTTCTCATTGCACAATAATGATATTATGCATAACCATTCCAATGCAGGACCTGAGTTTAATCGAGCCAAAATTGATTTCAGTTTGTTGTCAGCTTTCAACAATTGATTAGTTACTGATTTACTGATTCAATTCGCATCACGGTTACTTATATTTTTGGTGCACCAAATCATGTTGGGTGTATGTATTGTATGATCTATCCTCACAGTAAAAGGATAGCGATCATACATTATCACTACAATACACGACAGCTTTCAGAACGCTCATCAGGAGGAGGCCTAAGCATGCTCGAGTCCAAAGTAAACATTATCAAGAGATTTCCAGAATCAAGGCTGTTAAGTTATTTACTGTTTCCCTTTGTTTGTTTGTTATGATTGAAAAATCCACTGACATCCACACACTGTAAAAGACTCTTTACTAACATTTTCTACAGTCAGGTGTATAAAGAATTCATGCCGCTAGCGGCAGCACCACCATCAGTAGTTGCAGTGTACAAGTACTAGCTAGCTTTTGTCAACTTTTGTCTGCCCCAATATCAAAAAGAAAGTAAAAGTCATAAGTTGTAAAGCCCAACAGAGCCATGCACAGTCTCTGAATATCTAGGTTTAATTTAGGTCATTTTAAAGGAGAGAGGCCTTATCATCGACAGTGATGTTATCTTCGAGCTGCAAAGGGAAGGGAACAAAGCTATATAAGAGCATAATGCACATGTGTGCGGTCTCTCTATAAAAAAATTGATATTGATTGTGATGCCATTGATCGTGATTATTTGTGATAGGAAATTTGTTCCAATTGTGATGCAATATGAGTAAATAACTAAAACTTGTTGAATTAGCTACACACCTTATCCTTTAAGTGGTGTTTCTTTCTTGAATTCATCGCCATGTCATAATTTTAACTCTAATCAAATCATATCCAAGTCTTCTTTCTCTCCATCTACATCAGCGTTCATTGATTAAAATAGATACCCTCTAGCTATCTCTTTCATTTTGGTTATCATTTCCATTGTTCTATGCGTCCCTTTTCACTTCTTTTTAATTCTTTTAGGCAAAAAATGTTTCTATTACCTCTCCCTTTCTGTCTATCTACATATTAAGATTGATTTTCTACTTTCCTCTATCTTCCATACATTACAAATATGGATACACTCTGCCTTCTTTTGCAAATAACACAAAGATAGGTTGTTTTCTATACTTTATGCATTTGATTCCGAGCATGTAACATGTGTTGACAGTCTGATATTTATGAACCTTCGTTTTCTTTAATTTTTTTGTTTAATTGTCTTGAGTGTATAGCAAATTTGTACGCTTACCCAGTTGCAGCACACTGTACCAGGCCAACCAGTCTTTACACTCTCCCACTGTACTGATCGCCAGTAGAAGATTTGTTTTATGGCTCGAAAAGGATTTGAATTTGAACTACCATTGACACAACAAATAACCCACTCCTGTTGTTTTCTAACGATAGAAAATGTATCTTATTTCATTGATACAACATCTGTTATGACATAATGTTTGGTTACTGATTTACTCTGAGAAACATCACACCAAGTCAAAGGGGATCATTTTTCTTTCTTACGCTAAAAAGGCAAACATTTTACATCAAAGAAAATTTGTATTTGATAAAAGTACACAGACAAGTTTTGGTAAGGTGTGATACTATTTCTTGTAAAATGCTAACCAGACATTGTATCAAAATAAGCTTGATATTTTATTAATGTAGTCCTTAATAATCATCTGAGTATTGCAAAAATAATAAGAACAAGCAGATGTTATTTCCATTATTCTGATTTTATTACTGTGCAACTAGCAGCTATCACTCCCCACTCAGCCCTGTTCCTACCCATGTATGTCATAACGCCAGCTTTGGTATCAATATATCAATAAACACAAAAATAGTATCATATCTAAAAAAAACTCACTGCTTCATCTAATCATGTGCCCAACTTTACAAGCATAAAGAGGTTTGCTCGGGAACACGAGACTGTCAAAGTTTTTTTGGGCCACCCGATAAAACACATGAGACAGTGCACCTGTTAAGCGGTTTATATTTTTTCTAGATGACAGACAACGCTGAGAACGGCAAGGTGCTTGATTACACTCGAGTCTTGTGAGGAAATGTGTGTAAAAAGCCTTTCCCAAGGACTAAGAATCATGCCAAACATGGTTCTTGTGCCTACAACCTTACAATTACAATTTGCTAGCTGAGCATCTTACCACTAGACCAAGGTGCCACATTTCAGGGGGATACAACAAGAACTCCAACTGGGGATTTCAGACCACAAGCTAACGGACTACCACACCTCTGCAATGCTTTGTTATCAAATTCCCTTGAGTACCGCCCAACCGGCAGTGTAGGGACCCGACGTAATGTTTGACACCAGAATGTGTCAACAAGTACAAACCCAATCTGATATCAAACAAAAGTCAGGAAAACTCTGAGCCAAAAGATTAAGACAAAAAGAGAATACACATTGAGGTGTACATCTAGGGAGGTCAAACAAATTTTAATGTAACCTACATTTGGACTTGCAGCCTCATCTCCAAAGATAGGCTGCATTAGCCACTGCAGGCACCCCTGCAATGCAATAAAGATAAACTTCTTGCAAAAAAAACCCTCTGAAAAGTGAATGTCCCCATAAAATGCCTAGTTGGGTTTCCTATGGGGGGACAATATGGCTCAGTGGTCATGGCTCTGGCGCTGAAAACAAAGTGACGCGGGTTCCAGTCCGACTTGGAGGAAAAATCACATTGTGATTTTTATCGCTAAGACCCCGAAGAAACTTTTCCACATCGGCTAGGGAAAATGTGCTAGAGCCAGTTGTTTGCTCAAATTCAGGTTAAATCTTACCTTTCACGGCTTAGTATTATACGGCAAACCAATACATATATATCGGATAGTAAATACCCCCATTATTACCTGATTGTTATATTGTTATTTCAAGTAAACAAACAAAACAATATTCTCTGTTAAGGCTAGAGTGCCTTTTCACTTAAATTCAAATCATTAACTGAAGAAGGCAGTGCACTAGTTTTCCGGTATATCTAAAATCAATTTCATAAATAGACTTCATTTCTATTCTTTCAAGAAATTCCGTTTTCTAACCCTAACCATAATCAGATATTCAACTTTATTTTGTTTGTAGAGAATGCAGCCTAATAACTCAAAAGATTATCTTAAAAATATAGAGGATTAAGAACATATTATCGTCTTTTTAAGTATCCAATTAAAAAATTCAATACAGTGACATGAGCCGACATCTGGTTAAAAGACAATGAAGGATTGCTGATGTGGATATCAAATTTTGTGGTCAAGAAATATAATGAATGGTTAACATTTTCCCAAATTTTTAGCTTAATCAATACATGTCATCAAAAATAAAAACGGGAAAAGTTGTTCAATGCATAGAACAGGCAGTTGAAAAACTCTCAACTTTAGAATGATGCAACGTAAAGCTAGAATAACCCACGGCCTGGATTTATCATGACGTAAAAGATGCAGTTTTCATGTACAAAAAAGTTACAGAGCTCTATCATGTCTGAAAGCAGTCATCGTGTAAAAAGATAAAGCAATTATGAATTTATGGCCATTGCCGCTATGACAAACCACGTCCAGGCAGCTGGCTGCAGGTACCTGTCGGGCCTTGGAAAATGATGACTCATCATGTGGCGGGCAAACCGAAATAGAGCCTCTATGCCCACGGTGAGACAGAACCCAGAACTTACTCAAGCTAAACTGAAACTCATTTTAAGCTGAAATTTTATGGATACATAATTAAAAGGATGCTTTGAAATCACATACTGGACAGCAGCAAATAAATTCTCTCCACATGGTGTTATTTTTTCCTTCTGCACAGCTGATCCGGGACAGTTACTAGCCACAAACACTGGTTTCTCTGCTGGATCGTCCCTATATAAAATATAAAAAACAATATCTATTATTACCTAAAGAGCTGTTTTTTTTTTTCAATGTAAACCCCTATCAAATCTTGAAGTTTTATAAGTACTGAATAAGAACCAAGTGATTTTCATAAATGTAGCCAGATTAAGAAACTTTAATACCTTTTATAACTACAGGACATGATCGATCTATGTGATTAAAGATGAAAACAACAAGTCTTCACCATAAGCCTTCCTGACCATCTTCCAATGAGAGATTGAAAGCCCTTTCACCTCACTCATCATGCCACTATCACTCCAGTCAAAGAACCTTAGAGCATGTAGATGAATTATCTCGCTCTTCTCAAAAACAGAACTCTTTCTGTAAGTACTTTCATAAAACCCCATCATCTCTACCCATTGAAATGATTGTGTATAATAAATCATAAAAAGAAAAAAGAAAAAAAATGACTAAGCCTCAGCAGTCAAATCTCAATAAAAGTTAGTGTGTTCAAAATTGCAGAGCAATTTATTGGACCCTAAAAAGATCACTCAACACTGAAAACTCATTATATCACCCCCCATTGTATCCTCATTCCCGCATACCCCTTGCTTTTTGCTGTGGTACGGTTCTGTTACTATAATAGAAAAAACCTTCAGGAACAGCTCTAATTATACTGCCATTCTCTTTATGACGCCAAATAATTAGAGGTCCCACAGTTGGCGGAATAAATGAGGTATCACTATATAAGCAGTCCCATCAGAAAATTAATTGGCCTAAAATTATTATTCCAAATAGTATTAGAACTAGGCGACCCAAATAGATTCATTCTCATGCATTCTTAGAAGGGGACTTTTTGGCTCAGTGGTCATGGCTCTGAACCATGACATGAGACGTTGAAGGGTCAGTTCCCTCTGGAGACAGAAAAATCAATTCGTGATGATTATCACAAAAATCCTGCAGAAACCTGTAGACACTCCCCTGATCCTTGTAACATTGGTAGGTGGGATCAAATGCCTAAGCCTATCCTGACCCGGCGATTAATCATGAGGTCCCATGTACATGTTAAAGAACCCTTGGAAGTTGGAAATCAAAAAGAGTAGGCAGCAAGGCAGGTGTCGGGGTAAAATTCAATGCTATTACTATTACTATTTTACCAAAAGGTTACAACAGGCAGATCCCCTAGTTAGCTTAATAGCATGATCCAGAGAAATTCCGTCTCAATAAGAGTCGGCCCTACACTGTTACTGGATAATGGCATAAAAAGTTGACATTCTTGGAGGGTCCACTTATTTGCCATTCTCTAAAAAAACCCAAAACAACTCAACATGCTTTGTGCTGATATTCTCCTCTCTAATAAACACTACCATTCTCCATCAAAATGTGAATCCCTGCTCCCCTTACCATCATACCATTTCCATCTCTGTATCCTTAGCTTACTGACAACACTTAAATAAAACAGGGCTACTTATCCTGTCTGCCGTTGTTCACGACACATTTTCAAATATTTCTCTCACACACAGGATTTTGTGGCACCTACAATAGCCCCAAAAACAACTCAACATGCTTTGTGTTGATATTCTCCTTTCAAATAACACAACCATTCTCAGTTAAAAGATTAATTTCTGCTCCTCTTAACACAAAAACCATTTCCATCTCTTCCTCCTTGGCTTACTTTCTATGTGCATCTCTATTCCCTTGCTTGATTAAAATACAACCTGCTCCCTAAATAAATATTATCATATAAAAAAACAGAACCTCTGCATAAAGAAAATATTTTCCAGCATGTCAGATTCAGATCCATAGAGTTATTATAGTTCTAGAACAAATTTTGTGCTTAGAAACTGCAATAATTGTTTCCCGTACATCACAATGACAACAGACCATTGGATTTTGTTACGTACATGGAATTCCAAAGCTCATATCAAACATCACCAGTACTGTTAACATACAAAATTCAATTCTATGTGTTCCTCATAAGTATAGAGGAAAAGTGTACAGAGTGCCAAACCAGAACAAGCCTCTACAACTTCAAGATTTAACATTTCTTGTACATTTAAAATGACGACAAAAGCCATCAATTTTTGTGTCCCATGTTTTGGCAATTGCTCTATACTGACACGCAGACGACCATTTTTAGTACTGTTGACATAGCACAGAATGCCAGGTAGGGCAGGTAATAGATTGCTGATTTTTAAGTTTTGGGTATGAAACTCTACTGGTTCTGAGGCGGCAATGTTCCACTGAATCAACAGCGCTAGTTTAATCAAATATTATGGTGACCCACCATGACTACGACTGTGAAACGAGTGGTCAAGTATGGCCATGCAACCTCCATCACAAGCTACAGCCAAACTGCTCAACTCTCTCTTTCATGGCCACTGGCTGTATTGTGAGGTCAGTGGTTTCATTCTGTTGACATCCATTAACTACACACTATGGCTGGTTACATCTCATTACATTGCATCAGAATTACAATATCAAAATCTAAGAAATCACATACACATTTCATTCATGTTCAACTTCAACAAATCAATTCCTTTGCCCCCAACTAATCTGTTAACACATCCATATATATATAGAATGCAAGGGTTGATGATATTGTGTGGGTGGTGTATCCAATCTGCACCGGTCAGTGTACTGGAAAAGGAAATTTGACCTCAGCCATGAAAGGGTTGAGAGCAGAATTTTACACTCACTGGGACTGAAAGTAGGGTTGACAGCAAAGTTGATAGATATTTTCTACATTGATTGGAAAACACTGCATGAATGACTAACCTGAAGTACCCAAAGTGAAGATCATCACTTCCCGAGGAAATGAGAACAGTTTGAAACTCAGGCGGGTCATAGTAAAAGCGATAATGTAACAAGAAGTTTGGATGTCTGCCTCGTTTGTTCATTTTAACTTTCTTGTGCTTCCCAGCCAAAATGTCATAAGGTCCCACAAGCTGAAGTTTCAGACTTTTCAATGCACCTGGTAAAAAGCAAGACAGAATTGAAATATGAAAAAAACCGCAAAGAAAAAAAACTCCATGAACAATAACATCAAACTGTTAAAATAAATAATATCTAACTGCAAACTAAATTGAATACAGCATCTTTATTCTTTATCATATTCTTAGCTTTGGCAAACTGGCCCTGCTAGTTTCCGCCCCGGCACCAGTAGGTCATGGGTGTTCAACCCCAGGCTATGACATTCCCAGGGGTAAAAATAAGTTATTTAGCATAATATGTCTCGCCTAGCATTTGGTATGATGAGAATAGTGGTAAAACTGCTTGGCTCAGTGACAATATAATATGGCTGGGTGAGATATTCAAGTTAAGTCCTCCCTTTATCACTCTTTATGTCCTGAAAATCTGCCGCTGATAAGACCTATAAAGTGTTAAAACAGGAATTAAACCTTAATGTTAAAACATTTTTTAAACTTTTGGCAATCCAAGCTTGAAAGATAATTAAAGTAATAACTGCCTGCACAATCATTCTTTATCATTAAAATTTATCAACAAAATCAATAAAAAGAAACTTTATAGAGGAAGGGTAAACACTAGTTTAGAACCAAATTGCCAATACTTTGTCTCAATCTCAAACAGTTGAGGATGGCATTTGCTTCCCCAACACCCCCCCCCCCCCCGCCCCTTTTTCTCCTTAAATAAAAGTCAAAGTAAATATTTCAAGTAATTTCAAGTAATAAATGCTTTATACATGACAACAACTTATATCTAAATGTCATTACCAGGGCTGATAATGACAAATAAATGTAAAAAAAGAGGAAATTTTTCTATGCCAGCCTATACATAGGTCAGACCTGCCACACCGCCATACCATCTACAAAAGTAAGATTATCAGTGTGTTGGGACTTACAAAAAAGCAAAGGACAATTTGTGAGTCTATTCAAGCATTCATTCAATAGCCTACACCGATACCTCAAAAAATTACACTAATGATATGACCACAACAAAAACAAAAAGAAAGAAAGAGGGGAGGAAGGAGAACTAGCAGTAGCTATGCAAGTTTCGGAATTGAAAACAGTCCTTGTAACAGATGCAAGCCAGTTGGCTGGCAACTGGCAATAGTTACAGCACCACCACCATGGCTGAAGACTAAGAAAAATAACAATAACATTAGAGCCTCTGCTGAACAAGCTCCACACAACTACGAATCACCGCTCACTAAGTCTGACCACGGCTACCTTGCACGGTAACCTGATACCCAGAAGGAATGCTACCGGCCAGCCGGTGGAGAGTGACTGCACACAGCTGCTATCTGTGGCAGCGTGAACGAATGATCTTGCAGCAATTATTCTAACCTATTTATACATAAGAGACAAGAACTCTCTTTTCAATAGATTTGTATTCTAGATAAGAATTCACAGTGCTGTTTGTTTAAACCACTCGATACATATTAAAAGTTTAGAATGTCTTCTTTTTAACGGATAATTTTAACCTGAAGGGGCAGTAGATAGAGGGGACGGGCACTGAAGTGGCCACAGGTAGCCTGGTCAAGTCGTGCCGCCTGCCAAAATAGCAAAAATCACAACTTTTGCAAGCACTACTCATTCTCTCATTGCATTTGCAAACTTCCAAACAAATAAGACTTACCGACAGGCGGACAGAGTATTCATAGCAGTTTTAATAGTGTTCCCAGGACTACTAGTTCCAAAGATTTTGTGACTCAAAAGTCTTGTTTCTCCAAAAATTGAAAATTCAAGTTATGCAATTTGAAATATTCCCTGATAGAGCCATTGACATTAGAAGTTTACAAAAGTTGGTCAAATGAAAGAGATACTAGTGACGTTGTCACTGATCACTGGAATTTTCTGGGACACCAAAACTCTTGTAGATATGAGTTGATGAGTAGAAGGGGCGAATGGTAACCGATTGTTGAATCCATCTATAAATCCATAATGTATTAAACTATTTGAATAGTAGAGAAAAGTTTGACAAGTTGGACACAGTACAGTATAATATCTTTGTCTCCCAAATAACAACACCTCAAATAAAACATTCTTAAAAACTGGTAAGGAGTTTTGTCGAACATCATTAAGATGGGAATAATCGTTTCAATGTGGTGATTACTAAGCTTTCAGTGTTTCAGTGGGGTTCTTTTTATTCATTCTTTCTTTTTCTTTTTCAGGGGAATGGCACGATGAAGCTCCGGTGAGACTTGCAGAAATGAAGCGTTCATTATCACTTCCAATTTTTTAGTCTCGGATTGCATGCCGTGGCCTCTTCTTTCAACACGAGTGATTGTTGTATGGATTTGTTCTCCGCGCTATTCACCCATCAGTCCCAAACCAAAACCAAACTTTTTAATGAGCGGCAAACAGTGTCTCTCTAATTGGTGATGCTTCGGCATTATTTGCTTCAGAAATATTTTCCTATAGAGAGCCATGTAGGTTTCAATCAACTTTTGGAAGTGAGAAAAGGATTCTTTCTGTATTGGCTGTGTGTGAAAAATATGTATATGTATTTGTTCATATTATGCTTCATTTAAGGAATTGAATCTAGGTCTCGTGACAAAAGGCTTTATCCATTATCAATTGGCTGTCCGTGTGTTTTTCGGTTGTCCATAGTACATGCCGTGCCAAAGACTTGTAAGCTTTTGCGCTGACATATTTGTGGCAGTGATTACCTACAAAAGAGCAACTATCATGCGGGGTAATACAATTCACCCTCAGTATGTCATCAAGGCCGCATCGAAATGGTTTGCATTTTTTCAGTTTCTCAGCATAAGATACAACTCGATTAGTACAAATTTTACACACTTCATTCAGAATATTTATGTGCTTTGAAAAACCGTGTTCCATAGTGTATGATAATGTTATTGGGGGAAAGACTAAATGACAAAAAATAGAAGAGAAAACGACTAAACAGCTTTTATTCTATATGTCACGATTGCTGATAGAACAACTCACCATTCACAGTAATGCAATTCTAAACAAAAACATAACTCCACAAAAATCACCATCCCAGAAATGGCACTTACACACACGGGAATATCAATCCTTCAACTATACATGGAAGTTAAAATCAAATATATCCTTTATTCTGCCAATCCGTTAAAAACCGTTTTTACCTTATTCTGCCGCCGACAGGTACCAACGGGTGAATACTACAGCCAATCCGTTAACATCCGGTCGGCCTTTTCGAGTGCGAGATAC
>JAUEKY010274727.1:0-14515 GCA_031833965.1 Scyllaea pelagica
ATGTTTTAGTTTCACGTTTTTAATACCCCGAGAGGAAAAAGAGAAATTCAAATACTAGTATTTCGTACTTTTTGTATAACGGCTTTTTTAAAAGTATTTCTTTTGATAGTACCCGAAATAAGAAGATCTAACTCTTTCCACATATAGTAGTGATAGTCTCGTGTATCATTACGAGTTAAAGAGATGAAGTTAGGGGCGAAACACCTTCAATTCTTATGATATCTGGTTGCCTTCGAAAAGTATCTAGTACTAGAGACAAGTAGTAAGTATTGAGATTTACTACAAGGAGAATATTTTGCGTCTCGTTTCTTTTTAAGGTTAATCCCTAAATTTTTTTATAAAGACAATAATTAATCAGACTTTATCTCTTTACTAGAAGGCCCAAAACATAACTTATTGTTTGTTGGTTTATGAAAAGATTAGTAATAAAATTACATGAAAAATTGAGAAAAAGGAACTCGGCAAACATGACTTCACCTGTTTATCAAAAACATAGCCCTAAGGAAGTAGTTTAGGGTAAAACCTGCCCAGTGAAAGAATTTCAACGGCCGCGGTACCCTGACCGTGCTAAGGTAGCGTAATCAGTTGACTTTTAAATGAAGTCTAGTATGAATGGATTTATGGGGTTAAGCTGTCTCTTTCTTATTCTATTTAACTTACTAATTAGGTGAAAAGGCCTAAAATTGATAAAAGACGAGAAGACCCTGGGAGTTTTGATGAAAATTTTTGTTGGGGCGACAAGAGAACAAGTAACTTCTCTAGGTTTATTTTTATGTGCCGGAGCTTACAAGAGTGATTAAACTACCCCAGGGATAACAGCATAATCTAATTTGGGTTTGTGACCTCGATGTTGGACTAGGAAATTCTTGCGGCTAGCCGCCCAAGAAGAAAGTTCTGTTCGAACTATATTTTCTTACATGATCTGAGTTCAGACCGGCGTAAGCCAGGTCAGATTCTATCTTTTAAAGATACAACTTTAGTACGAAAGGACCAAGTGTGTAGTTATTTTAATATTGACTTGGCAGAAGGAATGCGACTGACTTAGGCTCAGTTCATAATATAATATTAGTCAACTCCAGGTACTGTACTTTATAGAGAAGGTTCGGTTTGCAACTGAAGAGAAGATTGATCTCGGCACCTCAAGAACAGTCAGGCGACGCTAACTTTGGGAGTTAGAGGGTGATGTAAATCATTTTTGAATTTGAAGCTGCTCCTTTTAGGAACTTTTATCTTGCTATTTACGTTTCCATTATATAAAAATCCTATTAGGTTAGGGGCAGTTCTAGTTTTGGCTAGCTTATGTTTAGTAAGAATTATGTCATTAACTTCAAGATGATGGTACCCCTATGTTTTGTTTTTGGTTTATGTAGGAGGCCTTCTAGTAATATTTATCTATGTGTGTTTGGTTAGAAGGAATTTTCCGTTCTCTTTTAATTCAAATCAAGTGATTTTCTTGTTGGGTTTATCGGCCGCTTGCTCTTACGGTTTAAGTTTAAAGCCTGTAAACTTTAATTTTCTAGGATCCGATTTATGAGGGTCGGGGGAATTACTTGTTACTGAAGGGAGTCTTTCTTTGTTTGTTGGGCTAGTTATTTTACTTTTAGTCATACTTTTGGTAATTGTGCGAAGTTCTGGAGCTGGAGCTATTGTGGTTAGAAATGAAGAATCTTAAGGGTTTAAAGTTTCCTGTGTTATTATTCTTTTGATCTGTATTTGCAGGAAGAGTTTGAAGGGTGTTCTTATTATCGGACTCTGTATTTATTTTCGAGTTTGATTTAATTAATGTCTCTTCTGTTCCATTCTCTTTTTTATTGATTGTTGATAAAACTAGCATAAGATTCAGCATAATCGTAACTTTAATTGCAGGAAGAGTTTTTACTTTTGCGCATAAGTACATAGAAGAAGACGAGTTTGCGGATCGATTTTTATGAATTTTAATACTTTTTGTAGTAAGGATAAATTTATTAACTTTTTCTGGTTCGCTTTTCTTTCTTCTTTTAGGATGAGATGGTTTAGGAATTACATCTTTCGCTTTAATTATTTATTACCAAAGACTTGATAGCTTAGGAGCTGGATTTCAGACTTTAATGGTAAACCGATTAGGTGATGCTATTATTGTTGTCTCTACCTTTCTGTTTGTTTTATTGGGTCAGTTTTCTTATTTTTCTTTAACTGAAGAGTTTATTTCTGTAGGATTAGTTTTAATACTTTGTGTTGCTGGGTTAACTAAGAGTGCACAATACCCGTTTAGGTCGTGGTTACCTGCTGCTATAGCGGCACCGACCCCAGTAAGAGCTCTTGTTCATTCTTCTACTCTAGTTACAGCAGGGATCTTTTTGATAATTCGTTTGAGGGCTAGCCTTCCTCTTGACAGGGTGTCAGCATCTATGTTGCTTCTGCTAGGAGCTGTAACTTGCCTTTTAGGAGGGTGAGCTGCTACTTACGAGAATGACATTAAAAAGATTATTGCTTTATCTACTCTTAGCCAGTTAGGAGTAATAGTGTTTTGTTTAGGGTTGGGGTTTCCTAATCTGGCTTTATTTCACTTATTTACACACGCCCTTTTTAAAGCTCTTTTATTTTTGGCTGCTGGAAATATTTTAATGGCTAGTTTCGGGACCCAAGATATTCGTCTTCTAGGAGGTGTAGGTATAGTTATACCTTTTACATCTATCATATTTAATGTGAGAAGATTGTGTTTGGTTGGTGCCCCATTTCTTAGTGCTTTTTATTCGAAACACATAATTTTGGAAAAGATATTTATGAGTCCAGTTAACATCGCATCTTTATTTTTGATACTTGTTGCAACTTTTATGACCGCTAAATATGTATCACGGACTTTAAAAATAATTTCTTGAGGTAAGCCCTTGAGTCCTATTATGAGGTTTACTTCAGGATTTTATTCTTCGTTCCCAGTTCTTGTTTTAAGTGTAGGTGCTATTGTAGGAGGAAAGTTTATCTATCTTGTCGATACATACAATTATCAGGCCGCTTTTATTCCTTCTATTTGAGGTAATATAATTAATCTTGCAACTATTTTAGGAGTTACACTGGGGGTTGTTCAAGGTGTGAAGGTATTAAAAAGAGCGTCCCTATCTAGTTTGTTTTATTTGACTCCTGTTGTTAGGATAGGGTCTAAGATATTATCTCCTCTCTTGAAGGAAATATCTAATTTAGATTATGGGTGGCTAGAACCTAGGTTTAATTTTAAAAGGAGGATTTCTGGGGCTGGAAGATTTTTAAGCACCGCTAGATTTTGGCCAAAAACTCAAAGATCTTTAATAAGTTTTCTTTGCTTAATTTTTGGAGCGGTCTATGTGTGTTCCTCTTTCTCATAAATATTGTTTATGATTCTTCATCTTGTTGCTAGATTAGGAACTTGTTTATGTGTTTTGTTAGGTGTAGCATTTTTTACATTATTGGAGCGAAAAGTTTTATCTTATGTACAAATTCGAAAAGGGCCTACAAAGGTAGGTTTATGGGGGATTGTTCAACCTTTAGCAGACGCCGTAAAATTGTTTGTAAAAGAGAAATTAATGCCTCACGGTAGAAATCAGTTTTTATTTTGAGGAGCTCCAGCTTTAAGTTTAAGTCTAGCATTAATTTTATGGCATTTATACCCAAGTTTATTCTCGTTTAAAGTAGTAGTGTGAGGGCTTTTATTGTTCTTTTGTGTGACGGCATTGAATGTGTACGGAACATTGATGGCTGGCTGGTCTTCTAATTCTAAGTATGCTTTTTTAGGGGCTCTTCGGGCTGCTGCTCAAACTATCTCGTATGAAGTAAGTCTTCTTCTAATTCTTTTGTTTTCTGCTTTAATCATCGGTTCATTTTCATGAGAAGGTGCTTTAGCTTTTAATTTTCCGATTATCATTCTTCTATCACCAGTTGCTGTTGTATGATTTTCGAGAACAGTAGCTGAGACTAATCGTGCTCCTTTTGATTTTGCTGAAGGTGAATCTGAACTTGTTTCTGGTTTTAATGTAGAGTTTGGGGGCGGTCTCTTTGCTTTAATTTTTATGGCTGAGTATGCTAATATTTTGTTTATATCAATGGCAACTGCAGTTTGATTTTCTTTTAGCCCTGTTCTATCTCCAGTACTCTTATCATGTCAGGTTTTTCTTTTTGCCTGTTTGTTTTTATTTGTACGAGGGGCCTACCCTCGGTTTCGATATGATTTTTTGATAATACTATGTTGAAAGTCGTTTTTACCTTTTTCGTTGTGTGGTCTTTCAGTAGTCTTTATCAGAACTCATTTTTATTTTGGCGGCAGTAGATGTGATAGATTGTAAATCTTTTTATGATAGTTTATCCCAGAGTTATAGGTTAAACTTTAAACCTTTGGCCTTCAAAGCCAGTAATGCCTAGGCTAACTTTGTTTGATCTTATTAAAAGTATCTATTCTCGGGCTAATTTTTACAATTATAAGATTCTGTGTAGCTCAAACTCATACATTAAATCTTTTAATTAGATTAGAAGGGGTCATGTTAAGCCTTCTTCTATTTTTATATTCCGTATCTGTTTTTGACTCGTCACAGCCCTTTCTTTTACTTGCTCTTTTAACTTTTGCTGCGTGTGAAGCTGCTTTAGGCCTGTCTCTTTTAGTAAGAATACTTCGATTGCGGGGAAATGATTTAGTATCTTCTCTTTCTTCGTTAAATTTTTATGCACAAACTGCGTCAAACTAATCCACTTGAGAGGCTAAGAGGTCTTCCTTCTCCGTTAAGTATTTCTGCTTGATGAAGAGGAGGGTCAATCTTATCTGTTCTTCTAGGCCTTCAAATTGTTACTGGCCTGTTCTTATCAATACACTACACAGCTGACATGGTTAACACATTTAATTCTGTGATTCATATTATTCGTGATGCTCCTATAGGATGAGTAATTCGAAATCTTCATGCAAACGGAGCTTCATTATTTTTTGTGTTCTTGTACTGACATGTTGGACGAGGGCTATATTACCAAAGCTACATCTCTCAACCTCGAACTTGAATGGTTGGTGTGACAATTTTTCTGATCAGTATAGCAACTGCATTTTTAGGGTATGTTTTACCGTGGGGTCAAATATCTTTCTGAGGGGCAACAGTTATTACAAATCTTTTATCGGCACTTCCATATTTAGGTACTAATTTGGTGGAGTGAGTATGAGGTGGGTTTTCAGTTGGGCAGTCCACTCTTAATCGTTTCTTTTCTCTTCATTTTATTTTACCATTTTTAATCGGTGGGTTGGCTGCTCTTCATATAGTATTCCTTCATGAAAAAGGCTCTACTAACCCTTTAGGAGACCTTCATCATGTTAGAAAAATTCCTTTTCATCCTTATTTTACTTGGAAAGACTTCTTTGGATTTGTCGTTATGTTTATAGTACTAGCTCTTTTAAGATTTTATTATCCAGCTCTTCTAGGAGATCCCGATAACTATATTCTTGCTAACCCAATGGTAACCCCAGTTCATATTCAACCAGAATGATATTTCTTGTTTGCCTATGCTATTCTTCGTTCGATCCCCAACAAGCTAGGCGGAGTTGTTGCCCTCGCAATATCTATCTTTGTGTTGTACTTTCTTCCTCTTGCTGGAACTAAAAGTGCGACTCCCGCGTCTTTTTCTCCTCCTTACCAAATTTCTTTCTGATGTCTTGTAGTTGTTTTTATTATTCTTACCTGATTAGGGGCTTGTCCTATTGAAGAGCCTTACTTAAGGTTAGCAGGACCGCTTACAGTTATTTATTTTCTCATGTTCCCGCTTCTTGTAAGTCTTCCTATTATATGAAAGAAGTTGATTTGGTTTTAATCTAGTTTAATAAGAATATTGGCTTGTCAAGTCTTAGGTGCGAAGTGTCGCGGTTAAAGAGAAATAGCTTAAAATTTTAAAGCACAGCACTGAAGTTGCTTTTATAGGTTCCACCTTTTCTCTACATGAGAACTTGAGGCCAGCTTAATTTTATTGACGCAGCAAGCCCTGTCCAAAGAGAAATATTTTTGTTTCATGATCACGCTATTGTTCTTCTTTTAGCTATTTTTTCGTTTGTAGCTATCTTAGGAACTAAGTTAGCCTTTAATAAGTTTACTTCTCGAACTATTCTTGAAGCTCAACGATTAGAAACAATTTGAACAATTGTTCCAGCTCTATTACTTTTATGACTAGCTCTTCCTTCTTTACGACTACTTTATCTTTTAGATGAGCAATCTAATTCTGGTATTATTCTTAAAAGAACAGGCCATCAGTGGTACTGGAGTTATGAGATTCCTTTCGCTCAGGGTCTTTCATTTGATTCCTACATAGTTCCTGAAGCAGACTTAAACCACGGAGATTTTCGTTTATTAGAAGTAGATAACCGTGCCGTTGTTCCTTTCCAGATAGAAACATGTGTTATTACTACGTCAGCGGATGTGCTCCACGCTTGAACTCTTCCTTCTATAGGGGTGAAAATAGATGCTGTTCCTGGTCGTTTAAATTCTATAAGAATATATGTAGACAAGCCCGGAGTGTTTTATGGTCAGTGTTCTGAAATCTGTGGAGCTAATCATTCTTTCATACCTATTGTAGTAGAAGCTGTCAGTTTAAAAGATTTTATTAATTTTCTTGAAGGAGTTGAGTCTTTAATTAGTATTTAAGTACATTTACCTTCCAAGTAAAAAGGCTATCACCCCAGGTAGATTAAAGACTGCGAGTTAGGTTAAATTAAACCGGAGATCTGTGGCGTCTCAAATTACTTCTGTAACTTGTATCTTCTGGAAATTCCTCTAGGAAGCTCAAATCTTCCTGTGCCTAACACCGAAAAGATTGTAAGAGACTTTTTGTCATGATAGGCGCTTAAAGCCTAGGCATTAGTTCTGCCATCTTACGAGAAATATCGAATTTTCGAGACTGACTTTTCTTTAGAAGAAGTAGGCTTTACTGCTAGCTCAGTTTTTATGGTTATTAAAACTACTAATAAGCAAAGTAAAACGAGAAATATAATTAACACTCCTCTTATAGGACTTAATTGAGGCATTTTAGGGAGGCATTTGCATTTTTTAATTAACAGTTAAGCGTCTTCTTTAGACTACACCCTAAATGTAATAGTAGTTTATTAAAAACATTAAATTGCAAGTTTAAAAACGAGTACCTTCCTATTAATGGACTTTTCTGGGGTGTTCTTCCGCATAAAGTTTAACTAATAATGAGAAAATGTACGCTTGAATTAAGCAAACGAATACTTCGAATAAGTTATACCCTACGTTAACAGCAAACACACTTAAAAGAGTAATACCTGAAGAGCTTACCAAACAGTTAGCAATTAAAGATATTACAATGTGACCTGCTCTAATGTTAGCTACCAGTCGTACCGTTAAAGTAAGTGGTCGAATAAGAACTCTAACAGATTCTACAAGAACTAAGAATGGTACAAGAGCCCTCGGCGCTCCCGCTGGCGCTAGATGCGCTAATGAAGCTTTGGGGTTCCTAACTCAACCAGATAACATAAGCAAGCCCCACATAGTAATTGCTATTGAGGAGGCTACTCACATATTTCTTGTTACCCCATAAACAAAAGGGACAAGCCCTCTGAGGTTTATTGTAATTAAAAAGAATATTAACCTGAATAGGAATAAAGGTAACGGTAGAAGCCTTTTTACTCGAGTGTCTCTATTTGTAGACACTAAGAGCTTAATGATAGAACTTCTTTGCAGCACTCAAGTGGAGGAGGAGAAAAAGACACCTGCTAGCACAATCGGGGTAGCTCACAAGAAAGTAGATGCTCACCCAATTTGGCCACAATCAAGGGATGAAAACAAGTCAGAAAACATACACCCAGGGATTAACTATCCTATCTCAAGGCCGAAACTTGATGCGAAACAACGCTTCTGGGTTGGTATCTAGGGGCTACATTATACCGAGCCTTCTCTATCTCGAAAAGATAGCGTGAAAATTCACCTCAAAGACAGGAACACTTTCCAGTACTCCTTCTGTGTTACGACTTATCTCCTTTTTCAACGAGAGTGACGGGCGATTTGTACACGGAAATCTTATTATTCAAAATATATTTCTTTAATAATTACTTTTAAGTCCATCTTCGTCTCTAGGTTTTAATTAAAGATTCCGAAATAAATTATTATTGTAACTCGCCTAGACCTTGATATAAGCTGCACCATGACCTGTCTTTTTCTTTAAAAGGTTTTGGGTCCTCTTTAAGAGGGCCCTGAAGACGGCGGTATACAAACTTTTTAAAAAGGTGATGTTTTTTGAGGGTTGTCATTTAACTGGTAAGTTCCCCTAAATTTTATCTCCGCCGCCATGCTCTTTAAGTTTTAATTTTGAAAATCTTAGTACTTAGGCGGTTTGTGGTGTTCTATATAATAGGGTATCTAATCCTAGTTTATATTTCAGAATTTGAAGTAATATCTCTTTAAAGTAGGGTGTTTATAAGATACCATTTCACTAGATAACTTATTCTTCTTAAAGAAACTACACCTAAATTTCTCAACGTTTTCTTAGGTATGACCGCGACTGCTGGCACCTAATTGGTCAAAAACACCGGACGAAACTAAATTAACCTTCCGGGTATTGTTTAATATTTATTGCTGGCACTACGAAAACCTGCCATATAAATTTTGGTCCTGGTTGAGGTATCATCAGAGCAAAGTTCGATAGGGGTAAAACCATTGTTGGGTTATGGGCCCAATAGCTTATACTTAGCTGACCTGTCGAAGAAGAGACTCAATCTAAAGCTCCTTCGTTTCATTCATGAAATATTCCTAAAAGTAAGATAGCAAGGAACAATAAAATCGCTCTTAAAAGTAAAAAAGTTTCAGATCTTAATTTAATTCTCCTTAACACCGGGAACAAAAGTGCCACTTCAACATCAAAAATAAGAAATAAAACTACTAAAAGGAAAAAACGAGTGGAAAATGGGGTCCGCATTCTTCTTAAAGGATCAAAACCACACTCGAAAGAAGTTATTTTTTCACTAAAATCTGAGTAGTCAATATAATAAACTAAATAGTAGATTATGAGAAGGGCTACTGATAAAACTACAGCGAAGGAAACTGTTAACAGAAGCATGCCGTGGGTCACGGGTTGAAGAGGTATACTCTTCCTTTAAGGCTTTCAAAACCTTGTATAAACAAAACTATTAAGGGTTTGAAATCGAAGCTGCTAACTTTGATTCGGGGAATATCTCCGCCCTTATATGCTAAGGTTAGTATGTCTTTTACTTGGAGCTTTCTTATTTATTTCTCAGTGGCTCATAGTAGGACTATCTCTTCTTTGTGCTACACTATTAAGAATTTTCTTTTTACAACAAAATTTCTCCAACTCTATAATATATCTTTTTATAGACAACTATGTAGGAGCTCTTCTTGTCATGCTTTCGTGTCTCTTATGTTTCTTGGCTTTTATTTGTACGCCTTATGAAAATAAAAGAATCTCTTACTTAAGATGTCTTTTACTTTTATGTTTATTTCTATCTTTAGCGTTTTCTGTTTCAAACATTATTTTGTTTTATGTTATGTTTGAGGCAGCTTTAATTCCAACACTTTATCTGATTATCAGGTGAGGTTACCAGCCTGAACGTTTACAGGCAGGTAGGTATATAATACTTTACACAGTTGCAGCTTCTCTACCTCTTTTAGTTATTTTAATTTGGTGGTCTCTTTCAAGAGGAAGAATAAGTGCTCCTATTTTAATGACTTTAAAAAGATCCTTACCAGGATTCTTGTGTTTGGTTATTTATGGTGCTTTTTTGGTCAAACTTCCGATATATTCAACACATCTTTGGCTTCCGAAAGCGCATGTGGAGGCCCCTTTAGCAGGTTCTATAATTTTGGCGGGTATTCTTTTAAAGTTAGGAGGCTACGGAATTTTTCTTATAAATTTAAGATTTTCGATGTCAAGAAGATATTCGTCTTACATTATTGTATGTTTGAGGATGTGAGGAGCTTTTTTAGCTATGATGATGTGTCTTCGACAGGTCGATGTTAAAGCTTTAGTCGCTTACTCTTCAGTAGGACACATGGGTATCGTAGCTGCAGGTTTAATTTTGGATCAAACTTGGGGAGTAACTAGAGCTTTAATTACTATATTAGCTCACGGAACGTGTTCTTCCGCATTGTTTTGTCTAGCTTATTTTACTTACACTAAAACACATACACGAAATATCCCCTATATGAAAGGGCTTCTCCAGCTTTATCCTCTTTTAAGGCTATGATGATTTTTATTTTGTTGCTTAAACATGGCGGCTCCTCCCTCTTTAAACTTGTTAGGTGAGTTGCTTATTGCTCCTGTGTTATGAAGGCAAAGTTTTTGGCTAGCTTTGGTGATAGCTTTAATAGTATTCTTTAGAGCCGCTTATAATATATATTTATATAGAAGGGTAAATCATGGCTTTTATTCTACTTATCTAACTGCAAGGGGGAATCTTTTAAGGTTTGAGAATTTAACTTTAATGCTTCATTGCTTTCCTCTTCTTCTTTTATTAAAGGCAAGACTATTCCTATTATAAATCTTATATCCGGAGGGGTAACCCATCTTTGAATTACAAAATCAACGCTTTTCAGTTAAGCTACTCTGGAAAGAACCTCATCAATAAATTCTAACATATAAAAATAATCAAACTACATCAACGAAGTGTCAGTATCATGCTGCAGCTAGAAACCCTACATGATGATTTTTATCAAAATGCATTAAACTTAATCGTAGAAAACAAACTGTTAAGAATGTTGCTCCAACGAAAACATGTATTCCATGGAATCCTGTAGCAATAAAAAAAGTAGATCCGTAGACACTATCTGCTATCGAGAATGAAGTTTCACAGTACTCTCCATATTGTAGCCAAATGAAATAAAATCCTAAAAGGAGAGTTAAAGCTAGTCTTTGAACTGCTTCTTTTTGTGAGCCTTCCTCAAGGCTGTGGTGAGTTCAAGTGATTCTGACTCCAGAAAGAAGCAGTACTCTAGTATTTAATAGCGGAATTTGAAATGTTGCTAGTGTAGAAATACCAACGGGAGGTCAAGTTCTCCCAATCTCAATAGAAGGAGCTAGACTTCTGTGAAAATAAGCTCAGAAAAAGGCAAAGAAAAAACAAACTTCTGAAACAATAAATAAGAATACACCTACTTTCAACCCTCTTACAACATAAGATCTATGAAGACCTTGAAGAGTAGACTCACGAGTAATATCTCGTCATCAAAGATATGAAATTAAAATTACACTTAGTGCTCCTATTGTTATCAAAACTATATCTCCTGTTCGAATATATAAAACTAATCCTACAGGCATACAAAGGACTCCAAAAGAGTTAAGTAGAGGTCACGGACTGTACTCGACTAGATGAAAGGGATGTGATTGCATTAATTGATTAAAATAAAAGAACTAGAACCCTTAATTCTTCCTTTTAATTTGAAAAGTTTTCCTAGAAAAGCATTGCAATTACGGCCTGTCTGAAATCCCAAGGAGTTTTAAAAGAAAAAAAAAAATCCAAATTTAAAAATATTTTTATAGCCCAAATCCAAACAAATTTTATAGGTTGAGAATTCCCTATGGCAAAATCCTTTCTTGGTCGGTTCAGAATGGTTAAGAATTTTGTTACTAGGAAAACTTTTCAAATTGAGAGGCGGAATTAAGGGTTCTAGTTCTTTTATTTTAACCAATAAAATAAAACTTTCAAAATAAGATGTGTGAATTTCAACTAAGGAATAAATTGTAGTTTTTTTTTGGAGCTGGAGAGTAAAAATCTAACCTTTTCATTTTATTATTTGCATTGAATTGTTAAAGGTTTTTGTAATACTAAGTTATAAGTTAGCAGCCGGAGTGAACTTGTATCATTGATGTTGATAAATATGGGGTTTATACTCCGCTAACTTGTGTCGGCTGCAAATATTCTTTTCCTTTTCATGATGTTCTTTGGTACCATCATTAGGTTATCGTCGGCTAGCTGGTTAATTGTATGAGCTGGAATTGAAATTGGGTTTCTTGCTTTAATTCCTCTTTTATTTTCAGGCTCTAAATACCTAGCTTTGAATAAAGAAGCCAGCCTAAAATACTTTTGTATCCAAGTGTTAGGCAGGGCGCTCCTTTTTGTAAGAGGTATTAGTTTATATTTAGATCTTTGAACAAATTTAATTTGAGGGGTCTTATTTATCTTTGCGTTAAGAATTAAACTTGGGTTCTTCCCCGGACATTTCTGGGTCCCAAGAGTAGTTTCTGGGTTAGAATGATTTCCTGCTTTTTTACTTCTTTCTTGGCCAAAATTAGCACCCTTAGCTCTACTAATCAATTTTTTGGAAGTTAGCGCGAACTCATTTCAAGAGTTTGTGTTTATTTTAGGTGGAGCAAGGGCTTTAGTTGGGGGTTTAATTGGTAATAACCAAACCGGTATTCGTGCTATAATTGGAGCGTCGTCTATTTCTCATACAGGATGGGTTGTTATAGCAGCAGCCTGCGGGTGCCTTTGAACATATTTTGGAATTTATTGTGTAACGTTATCTCTTACTTGTTTCTTTTGTTGAGAAGGAAACCCTTTCTTATCAGGACTAAGAATTCTATCTTTGAGAGGTCTTCCTCCTTTTGTAATATTTTGGGGAAAATGAGCTGTCATCAAAGGTGCTTTAGAGAATTTTATTAGCATCAAATTTCTTCTTCTTCCTATTTTAGGAACAGTTATTAGATTAGTTTTCTATCTGAAGTTCTTGTATTCTTTCTACTTAAATACACTTAATTCTGAATTTACTAGGTTAAACTTTAGGGTTCTATGTCTAGGATTTTTAAATTTTACTGGGATAATTTATGTGATCCTAGTCTTTTTTGATGACCGAAATTAAGTGATAGACTTTTAATCTATTTATGAGTTAATGCTCTCTTGCGATGATTATTTTCAACTAATCATAAAGATATCGGTACCTTGTATATAGTGTTTGGAATGTGGTGTGGTTTAGTAGGGACTGGTTTAAGACTTTTAATTCGGTTTGAGTTAGGGACCGCAGGAGCCTTTTTAGGAGATGATCATTTTTATAATGTAATTGTAACTGCTCATGCTTTTGTGATAATTTTCTTTATAGTTATACCTTTAATAATTGGTGGTTTCGGAAATTGAATAGTGCCTTTACTAATTGGAGCTCCCGATATAAGGTTTCCTC
Organism: Scyllaea pelagica; assembly: GCA_031833965.1. Classification (NCBI taxonomy): domain Eukaryota; kingdom Metazoa; phylum Mollusca; class Gastropoda; order Nudibranchia; family Scyllaeidae; genus Scyllaea; species Scyllaea pelagica. The sequence continues at coordinate 13,113 of JAUEKY010274727.1, forward strand.
GAATAAATAATATGAGATTTTGGTTATTACCACCCTCGTTTATCTTACTTTTAGTGTCTAGTTTAATAGAAGGAGGAGCTGGGACTGGGTGAACTGTTTACCCACCCCTGTCAGGGCCTATTGCGCACGGTGGGTCTTCAGTTGATCTAGTAATTTTTTCATTACATTTGGCAGGTGTTTCTTCTATTTTAGGAGCAATTAATTTTATCACAACTATTTTTAATATACGATCGCCAGGAATAACGATAGAACGATTAAGATTATTTGTTTGATCAGTTCTTGTCACGGCTTTTCTGCTTCTTCTTTCTTTACCTGTCTTAGCAGGGGCTATCACAATATTATTAACTGATCGTAACTTTAATACAAGCTTCTTTGATCCGGCAGGAGGAGGGGACCCTATTTTATATCAACACTTGTTTTGATTCTTTGGTCACCCTGAAGTTTATATTTTAATTTTACCAGGATTTGGTATAATTTCTCATATTATTAGAAACTTTTCTTCAAAACCTGCATTTGGGACTTTAGGAATAATTTATGCGATGGTTTCGATTGGAATCTTAGGATTTATTGTTTGGGCTCATCATATGTTTACAGTAGGTATAGATGTAGATACTCGTGCGTACTTTACTGCAGCTACAATGGTGATTGCTGTACCAACAGGTATTAAAATTTTTAGCTGGCTAATAACTCTTTACGGTAGTCGAGGGCCTTTTACAGCAGCGATATATTGGGTTCTAGGATTTATTTTCCTTTTTACTTTAGGAGGGCTAACAGGAATTGTTTTATCAAATTCTTCTTTAGATATTGTTCTTCATGACACTTATTATGTTGTAGCTCACTTTCATTACGTGCTTTCAATGGGAGCTGTTTTTGCTATTTTTGGAGGCTTTGTATACTGGTACCCTGTTATAACAGGGTTAGTTCTTCACGAGCGATGAGCTAAAATTCATTTTCTTGTTATGTTTTTAGCGGTGAATTTAACATTCTTCCCTCAACATTTCTTAGGATTGGCTGGTATGCCTCGTCGTTACTCAGATTATCCTGATGCTTATTATAAGTGAAATCAATTCTCATCTTTCGGATCTTTATTTTCTATTGTGGCTGTTATAATATTTATTTTCCTTTTATGAGAGAGTTTCATGGTTCAACGAAGTGTCCTGTTTAATGTTGCGCCTTCTCTATCTCGTGAGTGGGATGATTTACTACCTTTAGATTTTCATAGTAACACTGAGACTTCGGTTTCAGCTTTATAGTTAGGGACAAAGTATTAAGTTAGTACAATTCAATTACAATGAGGAGGTCCATTAGGTGTCCCTTTATAGAAACATGTTTTAGTTTCACGTTTTTAATACCCCGAGAGGAAAAAGAGAAATTCAAATACTAGTATTTCGTACTTTTTGTAT
>JAUEKY010274838.1:0-21886 GCA_031833965.1 Scyllaea pelagica
TCTCTCTCTCTCTCTCTCTCTCTCTCTCTCTCTCTCTCTCTCTCTCTCTCTCTCTCTCTCTCTCTCCTCCCTCCCCCCTCTCTCTCCCACTCTCTTTTCATTTTCCCTCCACATGAAGATAAGATCATTTAAACTGGCCTGTTACCACCCGCTCCAAAAAATTGGCGGCATTGCCGGTCAACGCCTGTCAGAGTTATAGAGCTACAATTTCTATCATACACTTTTTCCCTGCTTAAAATTCCTTCACTATTTTTTGAACTCTTGTTGTAAACAAGAGCTTTAACTTTCGGTTCAACCCTTTAAAGCGGGTTCTTTCATTTACGGGTTGTGAGCAGGCTCTACTCAAAGTGTCTATTCAATTTTTATCAATTTTTCAGAAATCTAACTGCATTTTGGCTCTCTTCAAAAGTTTTTAACAATTTGGCATAACAATTTTAATGTTAGTTCTGACAACTTTTATTATCAGGGTAACTTTGAGGACAATGCAGTTGATAGTTATGGCTTTAACCAGGAAAGCCAGAGAGATTGATCAGGCTCTGATGAAATGAGCCTCAAAATACCAACCCGATTCCAGCTTCCAACTGACCCCTCCCCGCTCTCCTAACCATTATGTGAATTCATTCAAGAATTTTTTTTCCTTCTGATTTGTAAATCATATATACATATTAGGATGCATATTTTTTCTTATTTGGCTGACAATTAAATTTTCTATGAATTTTTAAAAATGTGTTATATCAATCTTTACGGAATTATGTCCCTTTAGCTATGTTTCTCAGCAGTGGAATTTTGCAAGAGGGTTAAAACATTGACTGATATTGGGCTGTGTTGTATTGACACCAGTGCTGAGCTAAGGATGTAGCTGAAACCCCAAACAACAGCTTGGCAAAACAATACAATCAGGGCATTGTGAATTGTATGATTATGATACTTCTACCCACTAACAGTAACAGCCTTTCAGTTTTGAGTGGGGTGGGGGACTCACATTCCACCCCAACATCCCACCCTATCTGGCTATTGACTGCAAGATTAGCAGCCCCCATTGGTTAGAGAAACATGCGTAGGTACTTTTAAGGAAACGAATGACTATAATGACTGGACAGTCGGGGGTCATTGCAAAGGGATTAACCATCGCAAGCAGAGAGAGAAGGTTACTCTGGATCTATGTGTTTGTTCGTTAATGTCTTGGACGGTCAATGCCTTTTCTGAACTAATGTATAATTTCACACCAATTGCAATTTTCATATGAAATGAAGAGATGTGGGATGATAGGATTTTAGTTTAAAATATCCGACACACAAAGATGTGTATAAAGTCAACACATATGTTGTGATTTAAATGATTCAGTGTTAATGCTATTCCTGTTCCAAAGAAAAAGATCAACACAAAATTAGAAATAAGCAATTTAATGATCATATGGAACATTATATCATTGTAAATGTAGTACAGTTTGTTTTAGCATGTATCGTTGATGAATATAATACAAGCAGAGTGGAATCAAATTTTCTTTCCTCTTTTGATGATTTTACTTACTTGGCAAATGGAAGGAATGATCCGGCTAGTGTCACTATCATTCTTCATTGTCAAACTGTTAATATGTTTGTTTTCTTTTCAGATTAAACAGTGAAAGAAGATTCAAATGGCGGAAAATTCATTGACTGTTCAGAATGAGAATGATAAGCAATTTTCCTGTTGGCTTGAGGGTGTTATTTCCACTTATAAATCACTGACCAATGATGAGAAAAATCTCACGTTAGACTCCTTGATTGCTAACTCTGAGGTAATTTGCTTTTCCTTGTAAACCTGTGTACAGCAGTTAGTCTTAAGTTTTTTAGCAAAAACTGTTGTTTGTGGATGACTGAGCTCAAAAGATTTCCATGCTGCTTCTATATTTTGTTCAAAACATCTAGCAAGATGAATGAATTCAGTAGCACAATAAAGTAAACAACTTATTATGATTAGAATAATATACTTTTTATACTCATCAGACAATTTAGAAGAAAATCACTTTCTTTCCATTGCTTAAACTGGGAAGGTGAAGTAATTTATTCAAGAGCCAATCTTGTTGTCATAAAGTTTGATAATGTCATTGTATTGTAAGGGGGACAGCACAGAAATGTTACAGTTTTGCTACGTTGTTTTATTTCATTTTGTTTTGCATACAGAGAGAGAAAGAGAATAAGGATACAGTACATGCCGCCATCAAGCATGCTTCTGACTCAAGCACGCTGTGCTGCTCTTACCAAATTTTTCCTCTATATAAACTTTAGGCCTTTAAGTACAATGACTTCAGCTTCAAACACACTTTGTTACTTGGCAGTAGCCAATTCTGAGGGTTGTTGCCCACTCTGTTTCATAACAAAAGGGGCATCACAGCAGTGGTCGGGCAAAAACAGGGTGATAGAGATAGATATGAGAGAAATAGGAAAGGGGGGGGGGGGGAGGGGGGAGGTAAGAAGGAGATTAACAATTGCACAAATAGTACACCAGCTGACTGTGTGTCATTCACACCCTGACTTCTGCCCGTGCATTACATCTGAAACCAGTTTCAAGAATCTGATACTTTCCGCTGATCTCCTTAGGTCACGGTCTTCACTAAACATACTGTTATTAACCCGGTTTAGTATCATATGCGAGATGGGTTGAATGTGGAGATTAATGTGGCATTGTATTGTATTGATCTATCGTAAGCAAGGTGTGTATTAATGCGTTTTATCACGACCTGCCCTAAGTGTCTTTTTTTTATTCGATCACAAACAAATACAATATCATGTAGTTCTTCGTTTCTGACAATCAAGTACCCTACAAACAATTTTGCACAACATTTAAAAACTATCACAACTGACATTGTCACATCATAGTGTGTTTTGCAATCATAACAAACAATTGAAGGAAAACAACTTAAGAGCCTTGATTCTGGAAATATCTTGATAACGTCTACTTCGGACTCAAGCATGCTTTGGCATCAAGCACGCTTAGGCCTACTCCCAATGACCATTTTTTAAACCGGCATGTACTGTACTGTTTATTTTGTTTGGAATTTTATACAGCAGGCACCTTTTTAAGTCAAGTTGGCAACTCTCTTTTATAGGTTATGCTTTACACAGGGATTTCCAAAACAAATGGCCCTTAAAAGATTAGAAATAACAGTATTACTGTAATACCTTAAAAAAACCCATTATATTTTAATTACTGCTTCTTCACAGTTTAGGTCACATCGCTAGCGGAGCACTCTGGAAATGTTAAAGTGCTGCCACTCAGAGATAAACGGAGAACTCATACGGATATCTCACCCAGTCACATTATATTGACACTATACCAGCCAGTCTGTAATACTTTTACAAAGTTTGAAAGGAATTTGAGCACATTCATATTACATATATAAAATCATGTGTAAGTTTGTTTTATGTTTGCATTCCAGCCTAGTCAACTCTTCTTTCTCAGCACTCATCTATACAAGCTGGTGCATAGAGACTTCATCTCCTACTTGCCACCTGAACTTGTTACCAGCATTTTAAAATTTCTGGACGGCACGCAAATTCTCAAAATTCGCCTGGTGAGTCAATCTACCTTGTTTTATATGCAAGGAGATAGACTGTAAAATTCTTACAGTTTTGAGGAAATTTAAAAATGATTTTCCAACATATGAAAACCCCTGTTAGCTGCCTAATGAAGGTTTAGGTAAATGTATTTTAGAATTAAAAAGATAAAAGATATTAACATCAGCATATTGTCCTTATATGAGATTTGAGTGAGAGTGTGAATGAATGTATGAATTAGTGTCCATTGTTTGTTGCCTGGAAGGGATTGTAAAGCTCCCAGAGCCCGCTGCCAGTTGGATAAGCTGCGCTGTACAAATATGTATTCTCATTGTTATTATTTTCTCAAAGATGTGAATTCCATGTTAAAAGACGTAAGTTCTCTCTTATTTGTTTTTGTTTTTGTTTGTTCTAATGACATGAAACTAACACTTGTCTATGACTGTTTGTTTCTGTAAGTTAATTTAGTATATTATCTAGGGTTTAGCAAAGTTATGAATTTTGCATTTTTTAATGAAAACTTGGATGCAGATGCAATTATCATCAATATTTTTTGATACTGTACCTTTTGAAAATTTTCTGCAAGGTTTGCCAAAGCTGGAAAAGACAGATTGATTCCCTCCCCGATGTCTGGTCTATGAAGGCAGCTCAACTGGGCTCTGACATTCTAGCGGTTCCTTCAAAACAGATTGATGATAATCTTGTTCCAGAAAACCAATTTTCCAATGGCTTGATCCCAAAACGCAGTGAGAGGGCCAGAATATACAAATCATTGTATTGTCGCACTCTCAAGTTTTTATCTGGCCTACAGAGGGATGACAGTACTTCAATTAAGATATCGTTGGAGTTTTTGCCAAAAAGTATACCACTTATTAAAAGCTGTTACTGCTTTGATGGAAATTTGTTTACAGGTAATATCTTTGTAAGATTTTATTTGTCTTTGATTATAAATTTAAAGCATCACCAAAGATGATAATAGTAGTGATAATTTTGCTACTCTTATCCATACATATGACGAATTGGATACAGAGTTTAATAATCGATTGTCTTGGATATATATCAGTTAGGGATACCTCAAGGTTTTTAGATTTATTATTTTTTACTTATTATCCATCCCCCATCCGCATTAATCTATGTAACTGTAACCAACTCTGCTCTCTGCCAGATATCCGTTATCTGTGACTGATATTCCAGTCCTTTCTTTGATGTCGTCACTCCAGCATAAGAGGGTCTTCCTTTCCTTATCTTTCCTTCCACACTGAGACCCTAAATGTCTCATTCCATGCTGTTCTTACATCTTTTGATGAACTGAAAAACTGCTGGCTATTCTACTTTATTTAGATCTTATTGACAAACCAAATAATGTTTATGTGTGAATTAATCATCTATTAATGATATTCTGAGGATTGTCACATTTTATTTTCCTAATGGTTTTTGCTTGTCTAGACTTGCTGTTGCAATGATGAATTTCCTGTTATCATTTACTGTATGTACTCCATTATTATCAAATCCATGTATAAATGTTTTTGGTTAGAATGGATCAGTTGGCGTAAAGTGTAAATGATACTTTTTTAAAAGTCAAGGGCTGTTTCTCAAGGCAAAAATAGTGAATTGAATCTGCTAAACATTGTTTGGCATAATTCTTTCTTTGGATCAACTTTGAAAAATTCTTATTCTTCCCTCAACAACTCTCAACAGGTCATGATCGTTGTGTGAACGTCTGGTCATTGGCTAATGGCACCCTTGAGACTTGCATCGAAACTAGGGGATCTCCTACTGTGATATTGCTATGTAAAGGCTCTCAGCTCTACACATCCTCCTCCAGCTGCTCTGTGGAAGGCTGGAGTCTTGACAATGGTGGCGGAAAGTTTCTACTTGCTGGTCATGTTGCCATAGTAACTGCCATAGATGTAAGGAATGATTTTGCCATCACTGGGTCTGCAGACAAATCTGTCAAGATATGGAGTATTGGAAATGGAATTGACCCTGAATTGTTCATGACTTTGGAGAATGTACACATGACTTGGATCTCACAGGTTGGTGTATCTACCACAGCATTTCACTTGGGATTGAAATCATTTCATAATTAAGGGATAGCCCTGATGTAGCCAACCTGCTAGAACCAGTGGAAGTCAATTCTATTCTCTGAAGCCTATTGAAACGATTAACATAAATAGTATTATGTTGTAATTAATGAGCAGGTAAAAAGGTGGAAGAATCCTTCTGATTGTAACAAGTTTCCCAGTTTTAATTTTTTAAAGATAAATCTTTCCATATGGAACTAACCAGCAAGGCAATTACATTTTTGAAGCTTATCTGGGAGAGGCACTGTAAGCATGATTTTAATACTAGTTCTTTTCCTTGAACAAGAAAATTAAGATCAACCCCCATTGCTTACTTTGCCACGCTGCAAAGTGGCTGATGCCTGGGAAAATCTAGTCTTTCCTTGGATTTGACCCGAAAGAAAAATCTCCCTCTGAAAGGGAATATGTTTACTCGTTTACTATAATTTATGATTGTCAGGGCACCCTTGAAGTCCTATTTGCAGGCTGATATTCTCCTTATGCTTAACAAATTTTCCCCCCTTTTACAGCATTTTTTAAAAAAGGAACTGCCTTCAGAAATAGTTGTGATTAGAATAGAGACATAAAAGTGCCAAAAAGAAGAAAGAAAAGAAAAAAAGGATTAAAAAATTAACTAAAATATAGAAAGTTGTAAAGGTAGAGAGTGGATGTTTCAGTATACAATTGTGCCAAGTTCTGCTTGTGGTAAGGTAGTGTTGTGCTGTTGTTGTAGTAGGCAAATCCAGTTCAAAGCCAGCCAACTTATATATTTTTTTCTTTATAAAGACTTAATTTTGATTTTGGCACTGCAAAACACCACACTATTTGTTGGTGACAAAGCAAAGCACTAAACTCTTCAATTCCAAATTTGATTTAATTTTTTTGTGTTAGTTTTCATTGTTTTCTTTTCCAATACAGCAAGCTACTACTGACATTCCAGAGTAATGAGTGTTGGCTTTTTGATTGCACAATTTTAAAGTCATCTGCTATTTATAATTTGATATATAGTTATTATTTTTCATGATTATCATTATACAGTATAGCCGGCTTCAAGCACGCCGCCATCAAACACACTTTGGACTCAAGCATGCTGTGCCGCTCTTACCGAATTTTTTCTATATAAACTGTACGTCTTTAAGCACGGTGACTTTGGCTTCAAGCACGCTTTATTACTTGGCAGCTGAGGGTTGTTGCCCGCTCTTTTTTATAACAAAAGCGGCATCGCAGCTGTGAGCGGGCAGAAATAGGGTGATGAAGATATACAAGTGAAATAGGAAAAGGGGTTTGGTTAAGAAGGGGATTAAGGATTGCACAAATGGTACACCGGCTGACTGTGTGTCGTTCACACCCTGATTTCTGCCCGTTACATCATAAAGCAGTTTCAAGGATGCTTTACCTTCCGCCGATCTCCTCCAGTCACGGTCTTTCACTGTAATTAACTGGGTTTAGCATTATGCGCGAGACGGGCTAAAGGTGGAGACTAATACTAATGTGGCATCGTATTGTGTTGATCAATCATAAGCACGGCGTGTAGTAACTACTAGTAGTAGTACAGTGTGTAATGTGTTTTATCGCAACCTACCGTGTATGTGTCGTTTTCTTATTCAATCAAATACAATATTACAGTATACTTCGTTTCTGACAATTAAGTGCCCTACAAACGATTTTGCACTTTGAAAAACTATCAAAACTAACGTTGTGACATCAGAGTGTTTTGCGATCATAACAAACAAACAAAGGGGAACAATTTAAGAGGTTTGATGCTGTAAATCTCTTGATAATGTCTACTTCGGACTCAAGCACGCTTTGGCATTAAGCACATTTAGGCCTCTTCCCGATGACCGTGCTTAAAGCCGGCGTGTACTGTATTATCATTGCCTTTATTATCATCATCAGTATTTTCAATGATGTTATTATTATCATTTCTATTATAATGATTTTAAAAAATATTTTCTATTTCAGGTTTACTTTCTTCAACATGGGAAAGATGGGGAACTAAGGTTCATATCATGTGATAGCAAGGGTTTTGTATCATGGATACTTGATACCCAAACCAGAAATGTAGAATTCCATCGTGAGGATGTGTTGAATGTTGGATTGGAAATGGCCTCATATTGTGGAGACCTGTTGAGCACCAATAAAACTATTCACATTACGCAGTGGAATTTCAAATCTAAGAGGTCATTGTTGTGTTGCTATCAGATACAAAATGATGGCGGTATTGACTTAATGCAAAGTTGGCAACTTCCATTTAAAGGAGAGAAAGCTTGCATTCTTGGTGTGGGATCCAGATTTGTCCTGTTGTATTGTTCAATCTCCTGCCAAAATATTCATGTCTTGGATTTAGCCAGCGGATCTTGTCTAGTCACCATTCGGACTCCACCTTTCTTGTAAGTAAAAGGGAAGCACAACAGTTTCTTTCTATGGCTGAAACTATGTCGCATAAAGTGTCCATGGCATAGAAATATACATTATTGTGGCTCTAGAATATACTGCCGTTTCAAAATGAAAGGCAGTAACTGAAATATTTATGTAGTCCACTGGAGATATCATTATCTCAGTTGGTGTGGGGTTTATCTTTATCCCAATGCTCCTATTAAAGCACAGCAGTAGTGTAATATCAGTCATTTTTGTCCGTAGGAAGTATAAAAATGTGTTTGCCTGGATAATGGCAGAACTGAGGGCCGCAACCAGCCTTTCATTATAAAACAGCAGTAGGCATATACATCTGTGATTGTCCTCATTGGAAATAAAGGAGAATTCAGAAGACAACTGTTTCGCATTTCATATAAAGGAGAGGAACTATAACTGATCCTGGATGATCTCTTCCCTATGTGACATAGAATTGCTGATGGGATGTGGTTTATCTTTTTTTTGTAAATAAATCATTTGCCCAAATTAGGAAAATGTGAAAATATAGAATGGGACATTCAGTTAATTCTCATTGATTTGTGAATGTTTACGTATTATCACTGAAGCTTCGTGCTTTTCCCTTTTAATATGTATCCTTTGAGATTTATTTTGATATTGAATTTATATTTTCCCTTCATTTCAAGATCACTCAAATAGAAATGTATAAACACTACACCTAATACTCGTGCCAAAACTAAAATGGAAAAATGCTTCAATGTAGTTTTGAGTAAGTTGCTTTGTATATAAAGATAATGATCAATTAATAATAGATGTTTATTGTTTTTTAAGAGAAACTAGTCAATTTTTGCACAGGAAGTGATAGTGAAACTTGTGAATATATGATATATATTGATAACGAAATTATGAAGGCTGCTATGTTGTTCATTATCAGTTGTATCTTATTAAGAATAGAATAGCAATTGCTTTATTTCAAATTTTACATTTAGATTTGAAAAATGAGTTGCATTTAAATAAGCAAGATTTTGAGGATGACACACTTTCCACGCTTTCAGATTCTGTATGTTCAAAGACAAGCCAAACATCCGATTGTGCGATGCATCATGGCTGGACGGCTTTGTGTTTGACCAGATGACACCAGGAAAGCCGGTGTTTGTTGCTTTCCATGGACAGAACTCTGGAATGATTGGGCGATGGAATGTGCCAGAAATGGATGAGAATGGAGATGATCCAGATTGAATTGTTTCAGAACTCGGCTATCCTTCATTGTTCCCTTTCACCCCACGGTGCTATTGATATTGATGTTCTATTTTTAGTCTAGTCATAGACTATGTAGTATCATCATTATTATAAATATTGTTATCATTCTCACACAAACCTTTGGGGACCAACGCTAATGGTTGAGTGTGTGCCTGGGTTTGATCCCTGGACGTGTCAGACTGAAGATGCAGAAATTTAGCAGATGTCCCGCCTAGTGTGCAGCTTGATGGGAACAATCACAAGACTGGTTGGCCCAATATGACTTGGTGAGATATTTGAATGAGCCCTGTTTTCATCTCTATATTATCAACTTGTCTCATCTTTGAATCTGTTTGGTTTACAATTCAAATCTGCCTCATTATGGTGGACTGTAAGTACTTGTAGAAATTACTCATATTCTATTGTGGTTAATTGCTTGGTGGTGTAACTTTCCATTACAGTGAAGCTTTATAGTTGAGTTCAGTGAAAATCTCTTAATTCTCCATTGGCTTTCCTCTCTAAAAATATGTACTCCAAACCCACCAAAATCAACTTCAAGCATGCTGGGGTCCTTAAACAATCTATCACTTTCCTTGATCTAGAGTAAAAAAAATGACTTGACTCGCATTTCAATAAAACTAAAACTTATACCAAAGTAAAGATTGTTTTCTCATCTTTAATTTCCATGTATTTTTGTTCATAAATTATTGTTTGTTGACTTTTGTCATGTCATCCTTCAGTTGGAAAATGTTTGTGTTAGTCCAAAATCATGAACCAAGAGAGTCGTTATGCAAGGCAATCAATTAGGGTGACATTCAGAGCCCTTTGCAAGTGCTATAACATGCTTATGTTTTAGCATTTTTGTGTAGGAACAATTATAATCTGTACAGTAAAAGTAAGCAGTTGAATCAGTAAAAAAAATTCAGAGGTTATTTTTGTCAGCTAGATATCTCCAATTGCAGGGTTAGAACTCTGTTTTCAAGTCAGAAAGGTGGAAGTCAGAGCCTTGAAAGTCCCTCTCTGCTGATTTCATGTTGACAAAACTTTTACAACTGAGGAGGAGAACAATTTGCCTTGGAAAGATAATTAGAATTAACTAGATCAACAATTTATGCTTGAGGGAACATTTTCTTTACACACTAGAACTAGAATGCACATTGAAACCTCAAAATACCGCCAACCATGGGACCATAAGGAATCTGGTGTTTTAAATAGAATAGCAGTGCAGTTAGAGCTCTTCCTGACAGTCAACAAAGAGAAAAATGCTTTGTTGCTCTTATAATGGGATTAGATAACAATGCTAGACGTTGAAACAGATGGAACGGGGGAGTCTGGATGATAATTCATCTATTTCTATGTCATTTAGGTGAATTCATAAGTGAAGAGCTGGCTCAGAGTGGGCTTCAATTCTGCCTTAAGTTTTGAGCTGGTTGTATAGCGGAAAATATTTTCTATGTGAACTTAAGGTATGTACCCTGTGAAGTACATTACTGGTTATGGCAGGACAAGGAGTTGTACTGTTTTTTTCTAATTGTAAGGAAACTGTACCTCAGCAAAAAGCAGGCAGTATACAGGAATGGCAGTACAATAGGGATGGTTTATCAAGGTATCAGTGTATCTTAAAAAAATTACTACCAAGTACCAAGTGACCAAAACATTTTGTCTTCTATCAAGTGTGACATTGATCGATCTGCCAAAATGGAAAAGAGACCTTGACAATTAGAAGCTCTGGATCAAATGGTTCTGACCACAAATTAATCTCTGGAAATTTGCTATATGGCAAGCTTGACTGCATATGTATAGTCCATCAAACTTGTTGAAAGAGGATGAAGAAAAAAATTTCAGAAGTATCAAAAACCCTACCACTACCAGGTGAGACATTTGCTGTGCAATCTCCCTTTGTTCCACTGTTTGTGTATCACTAGCTGGTGCTAGCTTCTAAAACTAAAGAAATTCAATCAAATAATGCAGTATGAGTATAGGCCTACCTGTCTCACAATCAGAATGGATGGTGGATGGCTCGATTACCAAACTCAGGCAAGAGCACACAATGAGGATGAGTGTGAGAGTGGTAGAGTAGAAGTAGAACGTTTTTGAGCTAAGTAACCACGAAAGGGGAACAAAAAGCTGAAATCTTCCCCTATTCATTGGCTGTTCGCATTCACTTTGCCAAAGGAACTTTATAGGTTTTAAAATGTGGCAGTGATTGTTTGTATTCATAATTTATCACAATTCATGATTGAATAGGGGACTCAGTGGTTCAATGGCCATGGATCTGGCAAGTAACCAAAACAGCAAGGGGTCAAGTCCACCTGGGGACAAATCACATTGTGATTTTTACCACTAAAAACCTGAGAAAGGCCCCATATGCCACTCCCCTGATCCCTCAAACATTGGTAGGTGGGATCTAGAGCCCAGTCCTATTGGAGACAGAGGATAAACTTGGAGGCCCCGTGTGAATGATGCTCATGTTAAAGAACCCTTGGTAGTTGGAAATTGAAAAGAGGACACAAGACTGTTGTCCAGGCAAAATCAAATCCTACCACTTTCACCAAAAGGTCACAGTGGGCTGATCACCTACTTGGCTTAATGGCTTTATTCAAAGAGAAATTCCGTCTCCTGAAGAGTTGGACCTACACTGTAACAGTAAAAGGATAATGAACTGATGATGAATTCATGAATAAATATCCCTGAATTGCTTATCATTTTACAGGCTTCACTTTGCCTCTCCTTATCTTCCTTAATTTGAACACAAGATTTAATTCAGTTATGAGAGCTATGGATTTTAAGGGAATATACAAAAATAGGTGTGAAAAAGGATGGTGGAAACTGTTTTCATTCTTTCCTTCAGCTCGAAAATTTCTAGGAAGCACAACGCCTCTCTGTCATCTTCCTGAGTAGTTTGACCAACGCCGTTAGCTCAAGTAACTAAGTGCCTACCTTGGAACATGGGTTCGATCCTAGGCCACCACAGACCCAAGTAGTTCCATTTGTTTTTTAGCAGTTGACCGTCTGGCATTTGGCATTTCATTATGGGAACAGTGCTAAGACTGGTTGGCTAGATGTCAGTGTAGTGTGACTGGGTACGACATTCATGTTGACCCCTGTTCATCTCTGTGTAGCAGCATGTAAACATGCCAGGGTGTTCCACCAATGATATGATCTAAAAGTTAAAACAGGGTGTTAAACCTTAATGTTAAAACCTTTTTTTTTTAAAAAACAGTTTGCAAAATGATAAAAAATGCAATGTCTCTTTTGTGATCAGTCTGAGATGAAACACTTGAGAAGGATCTAGATCTATAGAATGCTCAACAATGGGAAGTGTTCATTCTGCAGATCCATAAAAAGTGATCACCCAAATCAATGGATCACCCCTAAGGTGGAATGAATAAGGAATGGAAGGGGGATAAAAAGCAAAGAATTCTGAATCCAGGAAACATTTCAAAATTTATAGCATTACTATACAGGCTCAAGAGGAAATGATATCCTCATATAAATTGTGAGCAATACAATTTATTTACAGAAATAAAACAGGCTCTAGAATCATGAAGTATATCAATATAAATAATGTGAACAACTCGCTACAATGTAAGAGTCAAATCAATGTTTTCCGCCCAAAAAGATAAACACTATTTCAACCATTTTAAATGGTCTTTGAGAATAGAAATTGTAGGTAGTGTGAGTGGAAGCATATATACAAAATTGTAGATAAGTCTCTTGCCATCTAAGGGAATCAATTCATGTATTAATCACAAAAAGAAAGCTAGATTTTCTTTATTTCCCTTCATTAAGAAATGGTGCAAAAGTAAATATCATAGCTATTCCAAATGCAATGTCAGTATGAATTTTTACTTTGACATTTATAACTTTGCCACTGAAAATTCCCTTCAACTCTGATATCAACTTCCTAATGAACTGCAATTCATTTCAATTTACCAAAGCTGTCATCTAATCATGAGCCAAATAAGGTTTCGCCCATTAAAATTGGAGCTGGCCATTACACAAACAACATTTGCACAGCAAGATAGTAAAATAAAAGTGTAATTTTCATGTTTTCTATCCAACAGTGACAATATGATATATAGTGCAACTTGTCTATAACTATAACATTTGATATGATAACATCGTGCCCAGGTCTAAAAAATAATTCACCATAATGACATTTCTGTATGATACTTTTTTCTGATCCTAACCATGTTGTTATAGTGAGTTTGCACTACATACTACATATTATTAGTACTACTAGCTCAGAATAGAGTTAGTAACAGCTAATACCCATTGCCATAACATGGATCGATTTCACAGCTATGTAGCGTGGAAATCTTTGCAATCAGATCCCATTCACACTACATATTTTTACCTTGTGTTGCCACGAAATGCAGGTATTTAGCCTTTTTTTTTTAAGAGATAGTGAGATAGTGATGATAGACAAAAAAGGTCACATGACATGGTGTTTCATTGTGTTCACTGACCACCATGTTAAGTCCCTTTATGACAGCTCACCAACCAATTTGAAATCAGAGGACCAAACATCTGCTTTGAACGGCCAAGCAAGTTAAATGGTCTAGTCTGAATGTGAGCTATTACCAGTGCATGCATCACATGATAATTGTTCATCTTGCTCAAAGTCACAAATAATGGAATACAACAAAACAATCGGTTAAGTTTTTAGACTATGGACATTAAGTGAAGGCTACTAGCTGTTACGGGGGAAACTGATAAATAAATAGTTGTACAGTAGTAAAACTGTCACACAAATTACAAATCAAAATATAAAAATTAGATGACTGGAACGGATGGAGGTTTTATTTAAAATGTGAGTGTGATTGTGAAATCAGAAAATAAATCACCACATTGATAGAAGTACATGTGACTACTGATGTTGTAAGAAAGGGAAAAAAGTAAAAGGCTTGGAAAATAATGGAACTGTTAATATTATAGCCACCTTCAAGGGCAAATACACTTCATGCGTTTGTGTCGCACTATTTTTAGTCAGTCAGCAAACTAGTGACCCCACTGAACTCAATTTTAGCCAAGATAATCAAACTCTCCTTCTTTGTGAGTAAGTAACTTTTTAAATTATCCCATGTTGTTATCAAAATAACAAATAAAGGGGTAGAATTAAAAGATCGGAGAGAAATAAAAGCAGCAGAAAAGAATATAAAAGGGAAGGTCAGTGAGAGCACATGGAGGTGGCCTCCCTTCATTGATTCATCTTAACGCTCATCTGAATCGGCCATTGCTTTCTCATACCTGGAAATGGCCCCTTCTTGTCAAGACAATTATGTATGTGGCAGTCAGGCTACAACCTGAACCAAGCAGACATCTCTCAAAACAGGGGCTTCATTTTGTGCATGAGTTAAACATTTTTTAAAATGATGGAAAATCATTACCCTTTATAAGTGTAATCTAACTCCAACAGTGCTTCAAATTTGCCTTGAGAGGTAGAAGAATTGCTTGTTAATGAAGAAAAACTATGATGATAAAATGGTCTTTTGTATATTAGCACCATGTATTGGCCTTAATTGCTGTTTTGTCTCTGTGATTAGAATTCTCATTGGGATCCTCATTGTCTCTCTCCTTTCCATGATGAAAATAAAAGGTAACCCAGGGCAGAATAAGAAAAGGAGCACTACGATAACTTTTTAGCCACATTAATTATACAACACAAAATGCTTGATCAACAAAAACATTTTACGCTTGATTGTAAAGACTGTCTGTATTTCAAATCAGAAACATTCACATTGAATATTAAAATAGCGAATTTGATAGCAAAAGGGAAATAAGTGATATCTAATTCCATATACTACAGTGTGTAAAATGACCATTAATAATTGTATTAGGAACAGACAGGAAGGCTAGTAATACGTTTTCCACTTTGTCTAAATTTTGTACATTTTGGGTGCTTTGTGTTACTCTTCAGAATACAAATTCAAAATGCATGAAGAAAAGAATAACTTTAAAAAAACATTTCAATAAAACAACTAAATCTGATACTAAATATCTTTCTTTCATCTTTCTGCAAAACTGCCAATAAAATTGAGCACTTTGGAAGGAATTGATAAAATTCCCAGACTTTTACAAAGAATTGCTGATGTCTGACTATGACTAACAAAACTATTTGTTGCTTTTCATCATTTACTCAGCAAAATTCTTTGATAAATATGAATGCTAAAAGGTAATACTGCATTAAATTTCAAAGGACTTCAAAGGTTAGTCTAGAATAATTCATAAAAATCTTTCAAAAGACTGAAAAGAACCTGCATTAAGGTTGAGATCAGTCGGAGGGTTTTAAAAACTGACAGCAAAGGACACAAAACAACAGTCAGGAATCAATAGTCTTCAAAAACAGATTTGTAAAACATACAGGTAACAAATACATCTTCCATATTCTCTCTCCAAAGCTCTTTCTATTCATGACATTTAAAAATCTTCACTATAAAGAGGACAATTCAATATGGAAAACAGAGCATCATGGGTTTTTTTCACATCAGTTCAATGCCAAAGTAGAAATGTTTTCTGACTTTAGAAAGGTTGAAAGCTCTAATTTAAATAAGGGAAATGTCAACATACAAATGAGCTGTCATTCGACATAAGATTTCAAAGATTAAGTATAAAAATGGAGACGCAGCAGCTTCAGAAATCATCATTTACACTTCCATCATCGTCCTCTCTTGATATGCTCTGGTTTTCTTCCCTTTCTTGATGCGAATCGTCGCCACGCTCGCTCAGGTAAGACGAAGGGTTGTCATAGCTCACATTTACATTCTCCCAGTCCCTGCTTTGGTCTTTAAAATGCTTGCTGGAGTCATGAGGATCTATTTCTTCTATTTCCTCATCATCGTCATCTTCTTCGTCTTCATCTGCACCAGGTGCATGATGAAACGTCCCTGCTGTTCCCACCGTCCGGTGCCCAGAGCTGGAGTGAGGGGAGTCCCCTTGGCCAAGGGACTCGTGTGTGTCCTGCAGCAATCGGCTGTAGACCTCGTCCGCCTCCTTTCTGGCTGTGTCTGTCGTGCATGGACAAGTGTTAACAAAAGATAAACAAGATACTCAAGCAGTGCTTATCAATCTGTAGGATTGATCGAGAGAAAAAACGCTTAAGAGAAAGAGTAATTATGAGCAAATCCTTGGGAGTTTTGCAACCAGAATTTCTTAAAATTGAGTTTGAAGCCAAGGCAGTTAAAGACAATGAGTCAAATTCTGAAAACCACACTGGCATCCATCTTCCAACTTGAGCCAGCATCCATTACCAAGTCAGTCAAGAGATGGGAGGTATGTAAAATCTTTTTCCAAGGATTCCCTAATAGATGTTGCATAGTCCCCTAAAAAAACCTAGAACAACTCAATCCCATGGTGACCATTGTAACCACAGAGTCAATAGCACCACTTTGGTTGAGGGTGTAATGATGAGGCCCAAAACTACAAGAAACAATTTTGAATTAAGCTAATAAAAAAAATACTTTTAGGACTTTCTGTTTAAGTTTAAGTTTGATTCATCAAGAAAAACTGGGGTAAACACAGTTGCTGCCTTCTGAAAATTTATTGACCTGATAGTAATTCAAAGTATTATGTTCTTGTGGATAGTTTGCACAGAGACTGCACTGCCATACGATATAGATGCTATTTGCCCATCAGTTAAAAGGAAAAGAAAACAGGGAGAAAAAGAAATTCAACAGCACTTAATGGAATAGCACTACTGTTCTCACCCTTGCTGGTGTCCAGGTGTGTGTGATGATGGTGACCCTCCTTCGGCCCCTCACCTATGACGATGGGAGACTCTTCTGTGTAGGAGGCCATGGAGCTGATTGGATAGGACGGGGCTGCCGTGGGAGGTGCATTAAGAGACGGACTAGCCGAGTTCACATAATGAGGGGATGCCACGCCCATATGATGAGGTGATGCCACCACTGGATGGGGCCGATCTGTGGTTGCTGTGTACACTGCCGAGGATGCATATCTGTCGTAGTGGGGGCTCATGCCATTGCTGTTGTTGTTGTTTGAGGATGGTGAGCCTCCGAATGGCATTGCGTTTTGTTCCAAGCCTGCCATAGTAACCAGTTGACCCAGTCTGACAAACAGAGAAGAATTAGAGATTGAATTAACACTAAAACAAATGAAGGCATAAAATAACTGCAGTATAGATTGCACATCATTGCAAGCAAATACGAAAATAAAAATTCAAAGTGATAGAGTATTCTCACAGGTGTCTACAGCAGAATCCAAGGAAACTGGACCGTTTAGCTCTTATATTAATACTAATTAACACTATTGAATGATTTATCGCTGGAGAAAAAAATCTGTACCAATCATCATTTTGCCAGGCCTTTGTTAGAAAACGGTGTTCTTCCCAATAAATTGATAAAGACATTTGACCAGTCTATTTCCTTCTATTTGGTTGTTCTTTTTTTCTTTTCTTTCTGTCCTGCACTGCAGCCACAGGGGATTGGATAAAAGTGAATTAGTGTTAAATTTCTAGTCGAGCATTTTTACATGAGCATTGCGCGCTGACGTGGCCTAAACTGTGCCGATAGCGCTGTAAAACCCTCAAGAAACAAACATGATCATCATTAGCTATATCAAAATTTAATTTACAGGGTTGTGTAAATACAGAAAAATGGCTATTCTTTATTCATAATCTATATGGCGTCCACTAGAACAAGAATACATTTCTGACAGATAAAATCATTCAGTCTCAGCACTGCACATCCTTCCCCTCATATCCCTTACCCTGCCTCTTTCAGCATGTCGATGAAGGCATGAAATTGTTTGAAAGAGCTTTCAATATTAGCAAGGAACTTTTCATCATCAGCCAATCCTCCATTGATCCTCTGCCGTTTTTGCAGTGCTTCAACCTCAACGCTCAGACGGCGATTCTCCAACATGAGCTGAAATAAAAAAATAAGGTGGCCATTCATCAGTCTTGCTCAGAAATATAATGAATATCAATTGGGGAAAATATCTATCATGAGTTGTGTGGCCAATGGCCTGGAAAATGTATTATTTTTTTTGTTTTTGTTTGATCCATTTTGTGTATTTCTGCTACTTATTGATAAGAATAAATGAAATGAAATGTTACTCTTTCACAAAACAAACACCTGAAATATCATCATGCAGCAGAATCAATCTGTTAGGTGTGAGCTTTTGTGTTGGGACTGAATGGTCAGCAGGAAACTATTATAGTATGGCATTATGCACTCAATCAGCTAGCCTTCTTAGTTCACAAAGCCAGCAAAAATTGGTGATCCAAATTTATTAGATATCCCTAGATTGAACTTTTTGTTGTTTTCCTCTGTAAAAAAAACAACTCACAGAGACGATGCGTTGGTCAGCCCTGGCCCGGGCCAGCCTCTCCTCCCTCAACAACCGCCTCATCTGCTCCAACTCAATCTGTAGACGGATAAACAGAGTTGAATCGCATAAACAATTTACCTTAATGGTTGCACATAAATAGAGGCCATAGTAACAAACATGAGAATAATATCTATAGTTGCTGGGGATGGGGGGTGTGGTAGGGAAAAATCACAGTTTGCAGTGAAAATGCTAGGTAAAAGATATAGATAAATAGCAACATTTACTATTTTTTTTTTTAGAATGGAATCAGCACTTCACAATTGTTCCATATTAGTTTCCCTAAAAAGTAATGATATGAAAAACCCCTGCAATCTTATGAAATCCCACACTGATATGAAATGGAACACAGTCAATAATAAAGATGGCTGGTGATAATCAGAAAATCATTCATCTTAATACACCAGGCCATTGATAACAAATAAGACTTAACAGGGCAGTACCCACACCAACTCTGATAAAAAGAAAAAAAAAACAATCTGCCATATTAATATGTAAATAATTGACTTGAGCCTGTAAGGACAGTGGGTTAGAGAATGTAAGATTAATTATATATACATGACATATCATATCTCCCAGCATAAAAATGGAGTTCACGTCCAGCTTTGAAGGATGTTTTCTACCTCCTTTGGTACACTGTCCCCTGACACTTAACCTTACACATCCGCTCCCCTCCCCTTTCAAACCCAACAGTTCCTGTAGACTTCTCACCAAGACTTCTTTCTTGTTGTCCAGATTCATAGCCAGGTGATTTTCCTCCAGGCGTCTCATGGTGTCAGCAGTCTCTGCAGCAATGCGACTCATCCGCTTGGTGGCGTTGTCCTTCTCTATGAGCACATTCAGGGTGTCATCCTCATCATCGTCGTCATCCGCATCATTGGTGCGGCTGTTATTGAAGTTGGTGGTGGACGTCACCAAAACAGAGCTGGATGAAATGTCTGCCCCATCCTCGTATTTGGTATCATCTGGCGGATGTCCCCTGGTAAATGTATAAATGGATAATATGTATGAATAATATCTGGCAAACGTATGAGTGGATAATGATATAGTGGGAACACAATACTATAGCACAGTTTGTGTATACATCTGTTGACCATTATAGACAAGATTGCTTTGTAACACAGTGATTTCTTTTGTATAATAGTGTTAAATGAGGATTTCTATAGATTTAGTCCTGTGTATATATGAACATATTATATTTTACCCCTCTTTTAAATACCCCTCTTAAGACATGTTGGAGTGTCTAAGATGCGATATAATGTGATGCATACAAGGTTCAGAGGCTTAGTGCATGTATGTATGAGAAAAAATAGAAATAGATTTGAAATCATTTACAGCTTCAGTTTGATGTGTTATCAGAGCCTACGATTTTTTGCTTTTCTCAAAATAAACCTTTCATTAATTCTTCAATGCTCACTGCCTAGTTGAGTTCTAGATTTTAAAACAGAGGAAATGTGTGACCCAACCTACAATCAGAATGGGACCACATGACTTTGTCAGGTTGTAGACAACCAATTTCTTTCATTATTTACCTGAAGACCCTTTACAACATGAATTGATCATAACATTGAAAGCTATGGTCCAATCTGTTCTTAATTGAAAACTTTTTTTTTTTGCTTTGAAGATAGGATACTTGTAGCTTTTGTCATGGACAAAGTAATGCAATCCTTTCCCTTTGAGCAAGAAGACAGTTTTCAACCTGTGAAATGGCCTAAGGCAAGTAACGATGAAAATGGCTACATTATTCATCATTAAACTTCAGACTTCAATTCTTTCCAAGGGCCTTTTCATCTTACACTCCAATTCTAAAATTGTATGTACATGCTTTCTCTTTAACCCTTTTCAATTCCTGATTCCAAATGCTTTTGAGGTTTTGGTTGCAATAGTCACCCTGGCTAAAAAGAAAAGAATGTTGATTTGGAAAAAAAGATAAATTTTATCATCTGGCTCCATTGAAATTCATGATACTAGTCTACACAAAATGTTACATCAACTATTCATTTTCTGTCTATGGTTAGCCATTTTTAAAGCACGATTAGTCATCCAATACACAAGATTTATAGTACAAAGCTTCCCTTGAAATATCTCCCACTGACACTCAACCATCAAACACATTCATATTTACATTTGTTAGAATTTTAACTCAAACTGCTTAGCTATTTCAAGTTTCTAGGTTTCCTTATTATGGGATTATGTGTTTCATCTTATTCATGATAATTAATATTCAGCATGACTGGCCACCCATTGGTTGAAATTGAAATCTCTACCTGAACCGATTGGCCCGTGCAGCTGTTCTCCATGGCAACCCGGGGGACGGCTGCACCTCCGATCTGGCCAGGCGTGTAGGTGTGGTGATTCCAACCTTGGGTTTGCGACGGACGCCATTAGGCATAATCTGGGGAGGGGAGATACCTGACTGAGTTCAAAACTTTAAGATAATGTGTGTGTTTATGAAAGAGGAGGACATCCACACCTTTTAGAAGTTGAGCGCTTGGAAAAAGTAAAATAACAGGTGTAGTAACTGTTTCTATTACTAATGCATCCTTCCAACAGCACTGATTCTTTCATGAAGATATTCTTTCTTCACTGTCATACTTTATATGGTTTTAAAAGTGCCATCCATTCACTTTTTTGTGATTTTTTTTTGTTCAAAACACCAAATTTGAACCCCTCTACACTTCATTTGATTATTTGAGAACTACCACTAATATGAGTTTCTTATTTTTTCCCAAATTTTTAGTTAGGCCCACGTGGCTCTTTTCAATGGAAAAGCAGTAAAAAGATGGACCAATCCGTTTTCGTAAAGAAAAAAAAAATCTGAAAAAAGCCCCAAAACGAAACAAACAAACAATCCAGTCTATCTCAGAGACAACTCCATACTTTTTACCCATTCAATAAAATATATCACATCATAATTCCCCAAAGTCACCAGATAACTGGCAATGTCAATGGTGCTCACTTTGATGGTAGTTTTCTTGCCCATGTTGGAGTTGAGGACTTTGGTGGCTCTCCTCTTGCCACGGCCTCCAGATCCCGGGCTGGCCTCCACATCTACCGCCTTCATCCATTTGTACTAGAAGGGTGGTTTGTTTGGTGGTGGGGGATAAGAAGATAAGCAGAGAGATGTTAATCTATGTGGAAGGTGGACCTCCAGAGTTGAAGGGTTGATATATGGAGATAATCCAGATGAATCCCCTGAGGTGTATTTTGTATATTGGAACACATGAGAAAGGAGAAAGCTAGGAGTAGTTGCCAAGTACACACATACATGAGAGAGAGAGAGAGAGAGAGAGAGAGAGAGAGAGAGAGAGAGAGAGAGAGAGAGAG
>JAUEKY010274839.1:0-14503 GCA_031833965.1 Scyllaea pelagica
TCTCTCTCTCTCTCTCTCTCTCTCTCTCTCTCTCTCTCTCTCTCTCTCTCTCTCTCTCTCTCTCTCTCTCTCCAACCTCCCCTTATACACAAATGGACCACACACAAATCACTTTCTCTCCAACACACCGTATACCATTCTAAACTTTCTCATATTTTTCAAAACTATGATATGCACAAAAGCTTAAATGACATCTTACATGCACACATATTCCCCCTCCCTCATTTCAAGTCCCGCCCCCAACCCCCCCCCCCCTGCCCCCCCACCAATATACACACATACGGATATAGATAACAATCACATTCAATGCATAGTATAGTACCAAACCTGCTCAGGACACAAGAAAAACAACAACGAAAATCATTCATTCCATTGACTGCCTTTTAGTTGGACACCAGTTCCGAGTCACTGTTCGCCTCAGCCGGCTTGTCATTACACAGAAGGGTCCAGGCAGACACCAGGGATCAGACTCTTTAGACATGCTTGCTAAGGTGGCAGTGAGGCAAGCTGCTCTATTTACCACTACAAGAGTCACACTAATCTCCCAATCAAGTCGCATCAACAAAGCTTATTGATGGTGTGTACAGGTGTTTGCGATGTGCATGCTAAATGAAGATGAGCTCATAAGTGTGTCACAAATGATGATTTTTTATCTCATAATAATGACTGATTGACTTAAGAAAATAGATGATTTTATCCTTTTTTTCTTTTATTTGCTGCTTTTGTTTTTTCAGGTGTTTATACATCACAATGGTAGTTATTCTGAGTTTGGGTTTTTACGGGGAGCGACCTCTTTTGTTACTAGATAAGCGTGAGAAGTTTGGACAGACCCCATAGTTAACACTTATATGTGTATGAAAATTGCTCACACTTACAGAGAAAACCAGGGAGAATTAGGTCACCCCCCGTAATTTTCAGAAAGTCAAAATAAAGTCTATTCAGGCCATATCAGCAACCATCTCCCCCCCCCTCATTGTATTCCGTTTTCTTTCTGTGTTATTCAAATCCTATACCCTACTTCCCCAAACGGCCCCAGTTTCCATAATATCTGCGTTTCAAGCTAGTAAGGATTGATGAGCTTCATATGGGTCACACTGCAAATGAGGTGTTAGTTACCTGGTTGGTTAAAGCCTACACAGGAACATAATGAACAGGGTTAGTGTTAGCAAGAACTAATATGAGTTAAAGTATAATGATGCTGGGCCTAAAATTCAAAGAAAGATGACTACACTACATAGTATACTGTTAGCTTCTTTAATTTAGGCTTATTACATAAAGTGAAACAGGCAAATAAAATGTCAGGTCAAAAACAAACAAAAATTTGTAACTTGAAGTCTCATAATAAGCACACAGGAATAAAAACAACTGCTATTATAGTTCTCTTTTATATAACTATTATGTATAAATCACATCTAAATAACAAAGTGAAGAGGAGTGACAGTGGGTGAAAATATTCATAAAAATGTATGACAAAAATAACAGTGATAGGAAGTGATAAAGGTTAGAATTAATAGTGATAAAGGTTACAATTTATAGCGAATAAAGAAAATAATAATAATAATAATGAATAGTAATAAAGGTAACAAAATCAGAAATAAAAACAATGCAGCTGTGCTTTGAAATTGTAGCTGCGCTTTGAAATTTAATGACTACTCCCTGGATTTTTCTGGTACGTTATTGTTGATAATAACAGTGATAGATAGTAATAAAGGTTAGAATAAATAGTGATAAAGGATACAATTTATAGGAATTAAAGAAAACAATAATAATAAAAATTTTAGTAAATTGCAATTAAAGTCTGAATAAATAGTAATAAACGTAACAAAATCAGAAATAAAAACAATGCAGCTGTGCTTTGAAATTGTAGCTACACTTTGAAATTTAATGACAACTCCCGAGATTTTTCTGGTACATTATTGTTATCTTCAAACCACTTACTGGGAGCGAGAGCAGCTGAGTGCAACATGAGCCAGCGCAGGGTGACGTTCCCCTCACGCAGGACATTCATCAGCTTTTGGATGGAGTCGAGCACAAACTCCTCTTTCAAGACGCCCTCTTTCAGGTACTTGTGCAATGCAGGCTGCAGCCGTTCCACTTTCTGGGCATACTTGACAGACTGAGAGGAAAACAGGAGAGATTATTTCTTTATTAATTGGGTTCGGGTTCTATTCATGGACAGTTGACTTGGTCATCTGCACTGATATCATCTATTGATGTCTTCAAAACTCTATATAGATGTATTCAAAACTCTATGATTTTGCATTTTATACTGTTCTGGAGCTTAGAGGATATGGAGTGTGCTTTACCAAGATAACTATTATAATCAGGGTGTTCAGTCAGTCACTCTATGTGACATTTCATTTGTCATATTATGTTCTGTTATATATCACATGTGCCCTATGTTCCAGAAGGAATGTAGCGGACTAAGTCAGATATACCAAGCGTACATGCTGCTTTACATGTTTATACAGGCTGATATATCTGTTCATAAAGGCTGTTATATCTCTTTGTATGGGCCGTTATATCTGTTATTAGAGGTTGTGTTATCTGTTTACTTGCTATATCTGTTTCTGTTGGTACAGGTTTCTGTATCTCTTTATAAAACATATTTCTAAATCTGTTTGTACCAGGCAAAAGTAAAATGGTCATGGCACCACAATATGACGTGTGCCCTCTAAACAACAGAACTGTGCTCCTGGTTTCCCGGTGTTAAAAACTGAGTATAGAACTGAGTATTAGCAGTGATCAGTTTTCACCTGTTCTCGGATGTTGCTGGGGGACAGGGTGTTGCTGAGGGCGGTCATGGCTGCCTTGTAGGGAGCCCAGGCGTCCATCAGGTTGACCGTCATGCCCATGTAGATGCTGATCACCTGGAGAAAGATGCCATCAAACCCCATATCATACATACACTTTATCCATACACTCAGATACCGGAATATTCAAATGGGATATTTAAATACTCTATTTAGATAAATGAGGAAATGAGAAGGGAGAAAAAGAGAATGGGGAGTGTTGATTATTTATCTTGACCACTGCGACCACAATTATATTTCCTTTATATTTAATTTCAGAGTTAAGTCCCCTTTTTGTTTTCTCTTCCATTCTTCTCAGCTTCTCTCTCACCCTGATAGTGTGAACTGGTCAGCAAAGACTATTTGTAAAAAACTCTAGTTCTGCGTTTGTTACTGGACGTTGTTTGTTCATAATCTTTGTCACGACAATCAACAGGGAGAGGGTGAATATGCAGCATGAGTAACCAGAGGGTGACAGTCCCCTATCACAGGATGTTCATCAGCTCTGAATAGAGTCCAGCACAAACTGAAGGAGCTGATACTTCTGTAAACGCAATGGCTGTTAGCAATTTATGGTCTAGTTAGAATTGACTTGATTGAGCCTTTGTTGTGTTTGAGCCCCCTTCCCCCCCCCCCTCCCCCAACCCTTTTTGTTTCTCTCCTTTTCTATCTTCTCTATCCAGCCATCAAAATCTAATATCTTAAAACACCGTCAAAATAATCAGTCATCTTCATCATTACCATCAGTGACAAAACGAATCTTTTCATCAGCACGATTATCATAAGCATCAACATCTCGTATTTTGCATGTATCTGCTGTTGGTTTTGGATGATGTTATCTATTCATCTGTATGGTTTCCTTTATGCTTCCATACTTTGATTTTGAATGGCCTGATAAAAACACTTGACTTTTTTTTAAACAGCTCTATAGTGAGTGTAAGTCCTTGCCTGGGAATAAGCAGCTACAGTCCAAAATCTGACATGGACTAGCAGAAAAGCAACGGATCAGTTTGATACCAGTAGACAGAATTCCTTTCATGAAAGACACAAAAAAAAAACAACGCTTGGCCACCTCACTCACCCAGTTGTCAGGAAAGTGTTTGTCTACGATCTCTCTCATCTTAGCTTGTTGTGAATGCAAGATGTCAGCCTGATAGAATACAAAAATTACAATCTGATTGAATAAAGGAAACATGGAGGAAAAGATGGACCGAAAAGAAAATCTCATGTATGAAATGGAGATATTTCAAGATTCTTATATCACAATTATGATGCTTCATTTTCTTAAGCAATGTGTGACGTCATATACTATTTTTTGTTTCTAGGTATATAATTTCTTTTTTAAGTGCCCTTTGCCAAATTCAACTCATGGCTCAGCAAATGCATTTTGAAGCAAATAAGAGCTTTTAGAATTTAAATAAAAAATGTAACCTTCCTCTTTATTGCCTTTAGCATCCAGCAATCAAATTTTCCCCCAATATAATCGTTTTTCTACAAGCCATGAAGTAATGAAGGTAGAAATCTAAGTTAACAAACATGATAACATTCAAGTTCTTGAAATGTTCATAAAAAAAAAAAATGGAGTTTTGATATATGTACTCTGTGCCTTTAGTAAAAGTTGGTCTCGTAACCTCAAGAGTTCAAGCCCAAGTATCTACCACTAAACCACAGAGCCGGACATAGAATACAAAAATTGATCTCGTAACTTCAAGAGTACAAGCCCAAGTGTCTACCACTAAACCACAGAGCCGGACATAGAATACAAAAATTGATCTCGTAACCTCAAGAGTAAAAGCCCAAGTGTCTACCACTAAACCACAGAGCCGGACATAGAATACAAAAATTGATCTCGTAACCTCAAGAGCCCAAGTGTCTACCACTAAACCACAGAGCAGGACATGGAATACAAAAATTGATCTCGTAACCTCAAGAGTACAAGCCAAAGTGTCTACCACTAAACCACAGAGCCGGACATAGAATCCCTCAGTTCAAACTGACTGACCTGGAAGTAGAGGATGACGTAGAGCATGCTGGCCTGTGTGGCCAAGGCAGTGCTGCGATGCTCTGGCTGCGGGTAGGCGGAGATCTGATTGTACAGATCATCTGATCTCAAACGTCCAATCACCATGTCCACATACTCTTGATTAAGTCGAACACGACTATTAGACAGAATGAATGATAAAATTGAAATGGTACATATTGTATACATTATATGTTTCTAGCAGGCCAAGCATTTTGTAAATTTGACTCTTCCATTTTTTTACCTATTTTTTTTTTAAGAGACAATATCCATTAGTCAAAAAACGTGAAAAGTTTGGAAAAAAAAAAAAAGGCAAACATTTCTCAGAGTAAGATTAAATTGTATTTCATTTACCAAGAAATCAGATTCCCCGTCATGGCACAAGACCGAAGGGCAAAAGCTCAGATGGTTGCTGGTTTGGAAAAGTAAGTAAGTATTTACCAGGCAATACAACACATCCCCACCCCCTCCTCTAGATTTTCCGGGTTATCAAAACAAAGTCTACTATAACTCAACACCTTAAGGATATATCCTTCTTCAAACCACATAGTGCGGTAAGATTGATTTTAGGTGTTTTACAAAATGTTCCTTACATACCAAATAATCTTCAACTCACGCAAAAAAGGATTCTGGGTAATTTGGAGGCCTCTTTGCACCTGGCACATTTGAAAATCCTGTGCTTCTCAACCGTTTGCAAACATCGTCTATTTTGGAGTCTCCCGCTGCTGCTTTCTGTGCACTGCAAAAACAGGAATGAAAAAAAAAATATATATTACTAAAATAATCTGTAGGTGAGAGATCATTGATCAAGAAAAAATTGAATTTTCTAAACAACTAGGCTTCTGTAGATGAAAACTACCGAGTTTCCATGAGAATATGAAAGTAACTATGTCGATCTTGAGTGCACTTCCTCACTGTTGGCAACAACTTCAGCCTTTTGCCCTACAAACGTTCTTGAGTAAGAATGCTTGTCTTCACATACTTATCATTTACAAATTTTCATTATGCTAATTAATCATCAGTGCTGAGATTTTCAAAGTTGTGTGTATACGTGTGTGTGTGTGTGTGTGTGTGTGTGTGTGTGAGCAAGTGTGTGTGAATGGTTGTCTTAAAAGAGAGAGCCTACTACTTCAGAATCAGAATAGCACGCAAGAAGGACAGAAAAGAAATGATTAGCAGTGTAGTGTTAGTAATAAACCTTCAAAAATTCATTATAAGGTTAATGGTTAGATCTGAAAGGGATCTCTTATCCTCCGTTTTCCTTTTGATAAGGTTAAAAGATTTTTAGAGTTATGAAGTAGATTTCAGGTGAATTCAAAATTTCATATAAAATGAAATTATGTTTTACCATACCACAAAAATAAATATAGTAATTGATTCAGAAAGCCAATGGGTACAAATATCGACAGCAAAATAAAAACCAAAAGACAACAGACCAGAAGAGAGAGGTCTATGAAAGTATACTATTTGTATAATTTTCTAAATCAATTAAAATACAGCATCTCTAATGAGTAATTGAACGGCAAATGGTATGATAGTTCTGTCATTGATGTTTCTTTTCAAACACTGTTCAAGTGTATAGGACTTATCATTGCTACATTTGCCTGGATATCTCCCCCAGGACACAAAACCTGAACAAAGGGGGATCAAGATCTCCAGTACAGTTGACAAGAGAACTAGATGCTTCAGGGCTTACCTGTATCTGTAATATGAGACAAGTATTCGTTCTCGTACAACTCCTTCTATTCGGGTGTCTATGATGAGAAGCATAACTCCATAGAGAAAAAGAGCTTCGCACTGTTGAAATGAATAGGCAAATGTTATCAAGTACAATTTTATTCAATGAAACAGCCAAAAATATAATTTCTTCCTATCAAAATTCAAATAACATGGTTTGTTTGTAACCTAATTAAAATGTCTGGTAAAGAAGTATTCGATCTAGAAAAAAAAGGAGAAGAAATGTAAGAATTCAATATCAAGATTTAATGCCTGTGGCAACACTTCAAATGTCATATCACAGGTGAAATGCTCTGGACGAGTTAATGCGCTGCGCCACAGAGATAAACGCAGGCCTCACAATGTGCTGCCCCACAGAGATAAACGCAGGTCTCACAATGTGCTGCCCAACAGAGATAAACATAGGCCTCACAATGTGCTGCCCCACGGAGATAAACACAGGCCTCACAATGTGCTGCCCCACGGAGATAAACACAGGCCTCACAATGTGCTGCCCCACGGAGATAAACGCAGGCCTCACAATGTGCTGCCCCACGGAGATAAACACAGGCCTCACAATGTGCTGCCCCACGGATATAAACACAGGCCTCACGATGTGCTGCCCCACGGAGATAAACACAGGCCTCACAATGTGCTGCCCCACAGAAATAAACGCAAGCGTCACAATGTGCTGCCCCACGGAGATAAACACAGGCCTCACTATGTACTGCCCCACGGAGATTAACACAGGCCTCACAATGTGCTGCCCCACAGAAATAAACGCAAGCCTCACAATGTGCTGCCCCACAAAAATAAACTCAAGCCTCACAATGTGCTGCCCCACAGAGATAAACACAGGCCTCACAATGTGCTGCCACACAGAAAAATCTGGAGACCTTACAGGAATATCTCACTCAGTCCCATTGACACTGGTCAAACCAGTCTTAGCATGGGGATTCCCATCATGCTGAATACCAGGTGCGATGGCTGCTAAATTGCCAATTTTACGTTTTGGTTATGAAATGGCCAAGGGTTGAAACCTTGACCTACTGGTTCTGAGAGGGCTTCAAACAACTTGAGCCAATGACATCGTCAAGAATTCAACAACAAAAAATTGTGAAAAGAAGGAAAAAAGTGCTTATCATTGTATAAATTTAGAATTTAAAAAGGGCGTGACGGAGATTTCATCTCATCTTTATGCCTGCTTTCAGCTTAATCCAGCATTTACCATGAGCTGTTTCCCATCTTCATTCAAAAGGACACTCTCCATTGTTTGTTGAATGTAGACCCCTTCATCAAGGTCTTCCAAAAATCTATAAAAACAGAGGAGAAAATCTTTCAGAAAAATGACAATATATTGAAACCATTTCTGCTTACTCTTTATACCAAATGGCACAGTAATGTGATGGCATAGTGTGACTTTGAAAGATACATTTAGCATTGAGAACTCTTCTGGTGCCGACATCTACAGTACGCCAGGTGATAGTCCATGAGGGAAGATTCTTTAGAAAAGATTTTAGTCCTTATCTTATAAGGGAAGGCCATTAAATTCAGAGTTGCCCCAGTTGCAGGCAGTGTTGGCATTCTCCTGAAAATGATATTTCTACTTACAGACACCATGCTACATATTTCATCCCAGGTTTTTCATTATTTTGCTTTATCAGATGATAGTATTAAAGCTCTTAAGGCATTATGATTGTAGAGATTGTAAATAAGCTATTTTACTACTTTAATCATCTAATCATTCTTTCAATTGTAAATGGTTAATGTCTCCTAACCTGTTCAAATCTGTGATATATTTGTGAACACTTGCAAAGGCTTGATAAAATCTTGTCAAAATTTCCAGATTATTCTCTCTGAATTCCTCATCCAAGTCTTGTAATTCCTTGAAATATAAGAAAAAGAAATTAAATGTTTGTTTGTATCACTTGTTAACCAATTTATTATCTAAACAATATCTTTCATCCAAATCTTAATAAGTTGGTTTATAATTAAACCATATAAAAACAAAAAACATCAATGTGGATCACCTTGAGTATCTTCAAACACCCATCTTACATACATCATGTCATTAACAATGGAAAAAAAAGCTATCATTATAAATGATATGTTGCATGTTTGTGTTAAAGATAATAAAAATGAAAACCACTCACAACTTTAGATTCAATTTTGTTATCAAAATATTCTGCATTGTTGAAATAACTGAAATCTGCTAGAATATCTCCATATTTCAACTGGTCATTCCTTGATTCAAGTTTGAATACAGGAGGAACAAAGTCAGCCAAACGCAAAAGTTCAGCAATAATTGCATTGCCACGAGACACCAATCGCAAGATATTCTGCCCGCACTGGTTATTCTCTGCCAGGAAGTCAGCCATCTTGTACTCTGAAATTGAATTTGGAAAACAAGTTCATACAACAACTAATCAAAAGATATAAGAAAGAAGAAAAACTTTGATTATTGAAAAGGCAAACTTAAAAAAAAAATCCTAGACTTGCAAAAAATAAAGATAGATAAAAAGCTATTTTCTTAAAGTTGCTGATAATGAAACCAGTGGGAAGAGAAAAGGAGGAGGCAGAAAGATTGAAATGGAGATGGATGGAAAGTCAAACTACAAATTGAAAAGAGGTTTAGTTACTTTTTATGTCTTTTTTTTTCTTTACTTAGAGATGAGTCCAATACATCTCAAACTGTATATGCCTACTATTTTGGGTTTGAATCTGTGGCTTATCAAACAGTGAGGTTGTTTCACTAAAGATTGGAAAGTAATTTTTGATTACTGACAACAATAAGTAATTTTGAACCACTGATAACAACAATAAAAAAGTATCACCCTTAAAGTAAAGGATAACATTTTCTGTAACATGAAAAAAACCCTACTTTGTAGTGACATCAAATCTATTTTGTGTTATACTAAACTACGGTTCATGGTGTCGTTATAGCAATAGCAATGTATCTAAGGAAAAAAACTGATGAAAAAATAAATCAAAGTACATAATAACTGTCAGCAGGAAAACCAGAAGGTTGAGACAAAAAAAGGATAAACTAGGAAGGTAGACATACATACAAAAAGTATTATCCAGCACCTGTTGCCCTGAGAGATCTATATGGTCTGGAGACCGAAATGAAATTTTCAAAAGTTTGGGCCACAAAAGGATTAGGCTGAGGCTATTCAGAGATGACTGACTTTGGATAAGTTTTTGCAAAAAGCATGTTGCTTTATTGTTCATGTTTCTTCAGCGCAATTTGAAAATTGAAAAAATGAAGAAAAATGTTTCCCGGCACCAAATTACATAAAATTAGAATCCATCTTGTAAGCTGTTGATTCATTTCATTATCTCAATAAGATGGGTAAGCAATAAGAGCATTTGTGTAGGCAATAGGGTTGGTGCCCAGTCAACCAGGTCAAAAATCTCCTAATAGCCTTGAAACGCTATTCAGAGATGTCTGCAAATACGAATAGCCACTTCGAAAGGATTACTTAACAACCTGCTTCGATCATCCAGAAATGAAAAGTGTTGACAATTTCTTTGAGAGATGAAAAATGTTTACAATTTCTAAGTCGTAAGTTGTTGGACTATCGCTGTTTGACTATCTAACAGTGAGGTAGTGGGGAATAGCCACGGCATACATGCAATAGTGTAGCATGACATACACATGATACGAGTCCAGTTAGCTCAAGTCCTGATAAAAACCCGAATGATCATTTGAAAGACAACAAATGTAATGCAAGATTACTAGGAAAGACTGGAAATACATAGATGTATTGTTTCTTTTAAAAATGAAGTTTAATTCATTGTGCTCAAAGCTCAAGAATTCTGTTTACCACCGGGCAGGGTGCCGCCCCCCATTATACGAAATCAGGGTAACGGTAAATAAATTTTGATTGATCGGCAGAGAAAGCAAATTCTAGCGCTTACTTAGAATAAACAAGAAAATCTTACCGTTTCAAGAGCTATGGGCCAAATAAAAACAAATAAATCTTAGATCGTTCATATCATTCACATGATCATTACTGCTAAAACGAAAACACAGCAGTTATCTCCCTAGCCTATCCACCCATGATCAAGCTTCCTGTTATTCCTAATCTTATTTTCACAGTAATTTCCCCTCTTCACTCAGACTCATGCTCATCGTTTGAAAGGAAAGCCGCCTTGAAAAAAGAAACGATCTGACTGTGGCAGGTAGAATCTGACCTGAACCAGTACAGTTATTTTGTTGTCAATCAGAAAGTTTGTGAATTATTATTACCAGATTATCTCGTATGTGCTTTTCATTGTCTGTCAGTTAACTTAAATCAAGTGAGCCTGAGTGTCTCTTGGCTCTTTAAGTTTAGGATGTTTTGAAATTAGAATTACTGGTCTGTCTGCACTATTGTTGTCAGAGATGAAATCAAGTGGTCTAGAATTATAAAAAAATAGAAAAGAAACATTCTTATTTTTAATCTTTAAGTTCATAGATATAGATTGAACTATCTAATCACACTGTATATACTTTAAGAAAGAAACAAGACCCTGAGCCCTGGTTTCAACTAAAAGGTCACTGGTTGGTAAAAGTGAAGAAAAGGCATAATTATATAGATGGTCTATTCTATACATACCTAGATGTCTAGATGTTCGAAATCAAGCCTACAGTTACAGTTTGCAAACAAAAAAAACAAACCAAAAAAGACCCCAACTAAAATCTAATTCCATTATAGACAATTCATAGTCTAGTTAAACTGTTTAACAGCTTGAATTCAATTTTCACCACAGAAAAATCACGAGAGAAACATGCTAGAGTCTATCCCATCTTGCAATGGAAATCTGGGGGTATAAGTTCTGATGTTGATTTTTGAGAGCTGCATCACAAGATTTTGTAATCTAAACCGAGATAGAGCTAAGTTTTCTAATTCCCAAATAAGTCAAGATATGTGTATTATCAAAAGTTGTTTTGTGAATGAAGCAGTGACAATAATTAACTAAAAATGAAGGTTGATTTGTGTTTTTTACCATGAAGTTCAGCTTATGTTAATCAGAGTGAAGTAGATAAATCCCTCTTTTGACATCCTTATCTGTAAGAAATGTCTCATATTTTCACTTTTATTTTTTCTTCAGATAATCCCTTGACTAGAGCCAAGCAAGAGAAACACTGAAAGCATGGAAATTACTCCTGGGAATCTGGAAGCCATGGCTGGCTATCTCCAACAGACTCTATCTCCAGACACAGATATCAGAAAAAATGGTTTGAGATGAGAATTTATTGTCATTTTCTTTTGTGTCAAGTTGTGATATAAGAAATGAATGGTTTGGACTTAGTGTTTATATTGTATTCTAATTCTTTAATAAGATAAAGAGTCATCAGCTATCAATAGAATTTATAAGGCATTTTCACTTTTACTTGTGACTACTTTTTAAACAATGTACAAATAAATGAAGGACCTGGGTTACCATTAAAATTTTGGTTTAGAGATGGTCAAGAAAAAATAGTCAATTTTCTTTTTCCATGTGGTGGTCTTTATCTAATAGAATTGAAGGAGAAAGTTGGTCAGGGAGTGATGGATTGAAGCGAAAGAGCTTTAGATTGCTGGAGGAGTTGAGTGTTACATTTCAAGGATGTCAAACATCTACCCCTACCTCCTTTCCCCACCCACCTACCATTGTAAACAATAGACCAGTTGGTTTGCAATAAATGATAAAATAGAAATAAGCACTTGAAGAAGTAACTACGAACGAGAGGATAAATGAGTGTGCATGTTTATTTACCTATGTGTAGGGGGCATATGGTAGTGTGCTCATAGGTGTGTATTTGTGAAATTGGGAGGGGTAGGGGGTATAGGAGAGGAGATGGTCAGCTAACTGTAAAGGTAGAGATTGGCACAGCATACCATTTTGAATATATTTAATAAGGAGTACTGTATGATTGACTGGATGATGCAATGACCACAAGACAGAAGTATTTTTTTTTTTCATCCAATGAATTTTCAAAGAATATCAGCAATTTCTTTCTTTCACGTTGGTTTATAATCATCCATAGTATTGAGATTGTTTTCAGTTTATTGATGGCTGAGTATGGGCTCTTACCTTAACTAATAACCTATCCTGATTATAACATGATTTTTCAAAATCATATTCAAGATCTCATTAAGCCTTCCTTTAAAAGGTTCAAATATACATACTTTTTCACATGATGGCAACCAACTGTCCTGATTTGGCTATCTGGGGAAGAGGAAGGGGGGAAAGCAGCAGGACAGCTAGTCGGGTATATCTGTTGTACCTTTTGTGACAATTGTATTAGTCTGTTGGTTTTGGGTCTTGGCACAAAATGCTTTGGGGTGACCTGATTGAGCTCACTTTGAAAAGTTTGCGGCTATGTTTTCAGTTTTGAACATTTTAATGCTTTTTTGCTTATGTGATCAAGTGCACAGACAAAATTCCCATTCAGTTCTTTTGGTTTTATTCCAAGAATATAGATTTTACTTAACAAGTTTTTACCTACTTTAATTTATTCTATTAACTTCTCCTTTTAATACAGAGTTGTTATTTTTTTTAGCAAGGAATTTTCACATTTTTTTCAGCGGAAAAGTTTCTTGAAACTGTTGAGGCCAACAAAAATTATCCATTGTTGCTATTACATTTGATGGACAAGGCTGAAGCAGATCTCCATGTCAGGGTGTCATCAGCTGTCACTTTCAAAAATTATGTAAAGAGAAATTGGAGGGTTGTGAGTACCTAGTGCTTTTTTTTAAGAATTATTTTTTGTTTTTGTTTTGTTATCAGGTTCCCTGTTGTACCGACCAAAGCCATTGTAGGGACCCAACATAATGTTTGACACCAGAATGTGTAAAAATGTAGAAACTCAATCTGATATCAAACAAAAGTCAGGAAAAACTCTGAGCCAAGAGATTAAGGCAAGCAGGTGGCTAGCCCATTGTGCCCACTCTTGAATGACTCAAAGAAGATACACATTGAGGTGTACATCTAGGAAGATCAAACAAATTTTGATATAGCCTGAGATTGGACTTGCAGCCTTATCTATAAAAAGATAAGCTGCTTAGCCACCCACTACAAGCAAGCCAAGATATGAGATTTATAATTTTGTAAACCTTTTTTTTGTTTCCAGGGGCTTACAACGGCAGACGAATGTTGTAAAGGGTCAACCCCTTGCCACAATACAAGGTGCCCTTGAGGTTTGTTACGTTTAACATTTGCTATTAATATCCTGTTCAATATCAAAGCAAAGGCGGGACTCTTTGGACAAGTTAACACACTCCCTCTCAGAGATAAGAAGGGCTTTTATTCCATTATTTCCCCCAATCACATCATCCTTATATAAAACTGACATTGCATTAGCCAGTCTTAGCACTGATTCCCATTTTATACTAAACATCAGTTAGGGGCAGCTGCTAAACCAGTTTTATATCTTGTGCATGATGAAGTCGCCAAGGTTTTAATGCATATCTGCTGGTTCAGATGGAGAAATTCAATCACTTGATCTGTTGGCATTGGTTTGGGTTTGTATTGGTTGTTTACATCAACCATTAAACTTCTTGAGGGGTACTTTCAGGACCAGCTCAGTACCACACGGAACCATATTTCAATGTGTTGAAATGTTAGTCAGATAGTTCTTTTGATGTAAGACATAGAGTAATAAAAGTGACTGAGGTGTGGGTAATGCAAATGATATGAATAAATGATGTATAGCCACCAAGTCTCTATAGTGTGCAATTAGACAACTATATGACACTATAGTCACTTTTTATTTTCTATTTCTCAAAGAATTCTTTAAGAAGACTCCAGCCTTCAAATGATTTCAAGATCATCCTGTCCAGTCGCACTGACAAGGGTGTCCACAGTTTAAAGAATGCTTGCCATGTGGACCTAGAGTATCCGTAAGCAACCATAAATGTTTTGTTTTGTATTGAGGTGTACATCTAGCGAGGTCAAACAAATCTTAATATAGCCTGAGATTGGACTTGCAGCCTTATCTAAACAA
>JAUEKY010275172.1:0-14471 GCA_031833965.1 Scyllaea pelagica
GAGAGAGAGAGAGAGAGAGAGAGAGAGAGAGAGAGAGAGAGAGAGAGAGAGAGAGAGAGAGAGAGAGAGTGAGTTGTGTGTGTGTGTGTTTGGCATTATTTTAAGAAAACAGATTATATAATACCAGCACAGAAATCCATGTGCACATGCTTTGACACTGAAGCAGAATACATGTGAAGACCATTCACTCAATTCATTTCATTGGCATCTATACTTAACTAACACCTTAATGTCATTTTTGGATATATATGAAATAAAGTAGCTTGTGTTAGACAATATGAGGATGCCTTGCGTTGAAATTTTATCTTGCTTACATGGTTCGTTTTCAGGATGAATTGATAACTGTGATAAGAAAAGTTGACGAAAACTGGTTGGAAGGACGGCAGGGAGACAAAATAGGAATTTTTCCTATTTCTTTTGTTGAGGTTAGTGGCCCATTCTATTTGTTTTTAAGAGAATTCTCACATGATTCTAAACTTCATTTGATGACTTTATTTGCTTTAGCTTGGCCTATTTGATTGTTAGAAATGTAGGAATTAGAAAAAAGGAAAGCACTCAAATTTATTTTACCATCTCATTTAAACAGATTCTGATGGATGTTTTGTCTTTTTTGTTAATCCCTTTTGATGTGAAGTGAAACAGCAGACCTCATATTGATGCATGAAAGAAAAGAATCAATTTTATCCCTTTTGTGTGAAAGTATTTTTTCTCTCTTTTTTTAAAATATTTTTTCGGGAGGCGAGCGAGTAGAACTCAAGGAAGGGGGTTGGGTTGTTACTTCTATGCACACGTAATAATCTGAAGATCAATAATTACCAGCTTAGCTGTCAAAGCGATGTAGACATAAAGGTGGTATATCTGTCATACAATGTTTTGTTCAAACCAGTCACTGTTGGAATTCTTTTTTTTCATTTTTCATTACAAGCATTAATCACTTGTGTTTAGAATTATTTGACTTGACCTTTACAAATAAGGATGCACAGTGTTTTAACAAATTTTTCTACAATTAAAGCTTTCATACATTCATTCATTCTTCTTTTTTTTACAGCTCAATGATGCAGCCAGAATGCTGATCAATTCAAAGTCAAATGTAACAAATTCAAGCATATCAGTCACACAGTCAGTGACGTTGTCATCATCATCGTCGTCGTCTCCACCACCCCTGTCTTTAGCAGCACCGTTGACAACTGCAGCCGTCTCCTCATTGCCGTCTTCTTTCACCACCGTTACAGCAGCTTTTCAGGGCCAAGTTGCTTCCTTACCACCACCATCATCTCCTCCCCCATCATCTTCGTCATCCACCGCTGTTGTTTCTTCAGCCCACCATGATGTTAGACTGGAAACAACGCCCACCACATTTACTCAAGACACCTCACCTCAAAGTAAGCGGCACTCGTACACTTCCAATTCAACCAGCTCTTCTCCTCTACCAAACGATTCATCGCAGCAGAGACATTCCGTGGAAGTGACTTTGAATCCTGATTCTGTGATTAACCCTGCTTCATCTACACCAGCTTCCACAGGCTCGACTGCCTCTGCTCTCACCACTTTGGGCTCATCTCCATCGCATGCTTTGCATTCAGCATCTCCCTCCTCCCTCACCGGTGACTCTCACAGGACAGGCTCATTCTCTCCATCAGTTGTAAGTTAACTCTTTTTGTCCTTTTGAAGTATAACATACTTCAATAGGTCTCACGCTAAAATGCTAAGGTTTCATCACTTTATTGGTCATTTCATTGGCAAAGCACTCTGGAAAAGTTAACTTGCTGCCACAAAGAGATAAATGCAGGACTCAACACAGATATCTCAACCAGTCACATTAGTCAGGCGCAGGACCAACTAGTCTGACCACTATTCCCATAATACTGAGTGCCAAGCCTGCCAATGAAAATATATTTTTACATCTTGGATATGACACAGCCAGTGATTGAACCCATGACCTACCGGTTCCAAGGTGGACACTAAACCATTTGAGCCAACAGCGCTGGTTGTCTTGCGCTACTGACTATTCTATCCAAATTTTTATTTTAACTATTTGAATTTGTAAGTGTAAGTACCAGTACAGTATGCATGCACATGTAGCATTGTAGGTTTAATCTTTCATGGTGGCCTTCATTTAACAGTTTTACCTGTAAACTAGGGTGGAAGTACTTTCAAGACTGTACTTTTTTTTTCCTAATTAAAAGGCTTCCCAAATAAGTAACTACTTAAAGGACTGTTTTGGGTTGTTTTTTTAAATTAAAAATGCCATGGAGTTTTCTTTTTGTTTTTTTTTACCTTTTATTGGGTCCAAAGCTAGAAAGCATGTTAATGATGAATAGTTTGACACATTTTACACTCTATTTTTCCAGTCCCCAACTCCAGCATCTGAGAGTGGTATTGAAAGTCTGGCATCCTCCACCCAAAATTCTCAGCCTGGGTTATTGGCTGCTCCTCTGTAAGCAATTTGACTAACGCTTATCTTATTATAATGAAATAAGGCTTCATTTTTTTTTGGTGATACAGTCTGTGCGAAAAAAATTAGTTGAAATTCTCTTTCCGTTATTTACAGGGATATAAATGTTTCCAATTTAATAGGATTTCCTAATTTTTGTCCACTCTTTAATATTTTTAGATTCTGCCCAACCTAAGCCACAATTCATCTAGTTCTGTTGTCGCTCCTCTTAAAAAACATTGCGAGGTTCTACATAAAACAGGAACAATTTAATTTATACTCTTGTAGTATCCATTAATACTGAGAAGGCAATAAAACAATTCCTGTCACTTTCACATACAAATACAACTACCCGGCCCTTGTATTTACTTTGGTGATTTGGTATATAGGTCTACTTTGATAATGCATGCATCAATACAAAGCTTGTAACATGCCTTTTTAAATAACTGAGTTATTGTTTTTGTGAAATCTGTTATAATGTGAGTATGGCTCACTGTTTAAATGTAGTCTGTTGAAATCAAGCAGCTACAGATCGACTTCTTAACCTTTTAATAAGTATTTTGTATAACTAACATTAATGTTATTGACAGCTTTAAACTTTTTATCCATAAATGTTGTCATCAGATAAGGATATGATAGTAATTCTTTTCAGGTAGGTTTTTTTTCAAGGGCTCATTTTTCTATAATTTTCAGTCAGAGCTTAAGTGAAAAATTAAATGATTTTCTATGGATTCCAGTTATGTGGCCATTTACAACTATCACCCACAAAAAGATGATGAGCTGGAGTTGCACAAGGGAGACCACTACAGTGTGGTAGAGAAGTGTCAAGATGGCTGGTTCAAGGGATCCTGTGTGAAGACTGGGCAGGCAGGTGTATTTCCTGGAAATTATGTTGTTGTTTACAGGTAAACAAACTTATTTTCTGACAAATCTTGCCTTTTATTTACTTATCTGTCTAAATTTTTAAAATAAGAATAACCATATTGTATTGGGAATGTATCCAAAGATTCTTTTGTAGATTTTATGAAGCATTGTGTTTCACCATACTACACAGGATACTCACAGGTTCCCCCTTTTTGCTCAGTAATTACTCTAGTTTGTGTGGCCCTGAAAGTAGGCCATGCTGCATCTTTCATTGGCTGTATCCCTCGAGTTCCATTTTTGTCTGTTATTTCCAGGTGCAAAATTTTCTAACCAATCTATTTGTATGTATTTATTCATCACAAAAAGAAAAGAAAAGATACATTAACTCATATATTTCTGGCAGTTGCAAGCATTGATCTTTAGCTTATAGAAAACATCAGTCTTATAGAAAACATCAGTCTTGTCTCCACTGGTGCTGTTGACTTTTGTAAACATTGGGGTGAATAAAAACTGTTGAATTTCCCTGTTTGGCCATATTACAGATTAATACAGATAATCCAGTCCACTGTAGGCTAAATACCTCTAGCAGGGTGGA
Organism: Scyllaea pelagica; assembly: GCA_031833965.1. NCBI lineage: Eukaryota > Metazoa > Mollusca > Gastropoda > Nudibranchia > Scyllaeidae > Scyllaea > Scyllaea pelagica. Next base: position 3,894 of record JAUEKY010275172.1, read on the forward strand.
GAAGGCAGGTGTATTTGCCATGGATCTTTTCATTTTTTCTATTATAAGTTCATACTACTATCCTTTTTCTAACTGATTTAACATTTTATCTGAAATGTGATGGAAAATAAGTATTCTACTTAGTTGATCTACCCCCAAGTTTTGTGATATTTTTGTCTACATATCTCACTTTTTAAAAACTTCAATTCTAGATTGTAAGAGTTTTTGATAAACAGTTGCCCATAAGATATAATAGATTTGTTAAGTGTATTTTGTATTCTATATTTTTTCCTCCCCACAAATCCTCATTATTTCTTCAATTGACACCAAGGCATACCAGTGCATTCAAACCAATGAACCCAAACATCCTGAATATTCGAGCCAAAGGACCGAACGGCTCTTCCTGTCAGCCATCTACTAGTCCTGCCTCTTCCAGCTCGGCCAGCGCTGGCAGTGGCATGCGCCCTGAGCCACCTGTGGATTCATCGGTCACATCTGGTCCTCCCCCATTGATGCCGAGAGTAGCCAAAATGACTCAAGGTCAGTAGATTTTCAGACGCCTTTAATCCTTTTTAGAATGTTTAATTTGATAATCTTTTCGTTGCTTACTTAGTGAACAATGTCTTTTTTTTTAGCACTTGACCCAAAGTAGAACAGTTCCGAATTAGTTTCTATAAAAGGTTTTATATTTACTATAGCAATGTCATGATAAAATGAGTCTTATAGTAAAAGAGTAATGATAGAGAGGTTTTTAAAAGGCTTCTTATTGTATTTCTTTTAATAAGTAGAATAGTTAGATTTTAAGATAAAAAAATTCTTAACCCTTTTCAGAGATACAACACATTTTGAAAAATTATGCATTCTTATATGCATATAAAGATTTAGGACTCAGACTAAAAAATGGTGGAATAAATTCATATCATGATTAAGGGAAGGAGTCAGTTGGAGTTGGGATCAGGTTGGTTATTTGAGGCTCGTTTTATCAGAGCTTTGCTGGTTGAAGCCATAACTATCAACTGTATCGTCCTCAAAGTCACTCTGATTATCAGAGTTGTCAGAACCATCATCCAAAATGGCATGACTATTCATTAAAAACTCTTGAAGAGAATCAAAATTGGTCAATTTTCTGTAAAATTGATGAAAATGTATTCAAAACTTTGAGTAGAGCCTGTTCACTATCTGTAAACATGGAAATCGGCCTTATGGAGTTAAACCGGAAGTTAAAGCTTTTATTTAATAGAGGTCAAAGCATAATGAAATGATTCTAAGCACAGAAAAAATGATTGATGGAAATTTTACTCTACCCCTGGCGGGGGTTGATGGGCAATGCGGCCATATTCTGGAGAGGGCGGCAACGGGCTATGTGGCCATTAAAGGTTTAAAACGGGGCAATGGTTTTAGCTCCTACTAAATGCAGTTCATTTTTAGGTCACTTACTAGTTTAAATCATGCAACTCCCTTCTTTCCTATCCAGGCTCTAAATCGAGACAAGCCTCTTCTCACCTCATGGCTATCCCTCTACGGCCTATGCCTGACCAAGGGACGACCCCATCCTCCTCCTCCTCATCATCATCTTTCTCTGGAGCCAATTCTTTATCATTGGTAACCAACACTATCAAAAACAAGCCAAATGAAACTCGCAGCTCAGGGGGCCTTATTTCCCCCCGCAACAAGACCTGGACATCATCGCATCATCACCTCCAGTCAACATCCGCACAGCCGCTATCTGTGACGTCTGTTACGCCACCCAATGTTGTCATGGCGACGTCCCAGGATGCCTCCTACTCTGTGTTCCCATCTCTGATCAAAGACAAGGTGCAGTGTATACGGAGATGTTTTACCCCAAATAGTTAATAGCTGTCATTAATATAGATTTATCAGTTTTCTGAAAATGTATTGGGCTTATCTTTGAAATATTGCTTTGTAACTTCGGAAGTCAAATTAAAATTTATGGTTAAATACTGACTAATTTAAAAAAAAAGCAATCTAAGGGATTTTTAAAGAAAATTAAGGGGATCACCAACTCAATCTCAAAATTCCACTCTTGTTGCGGGTTGTGAACCATCTCTTGTATGGGAGGAATTCACATAGATTACTAAACAGGGCATGGGTTAGGGCTAGTGAACTTATAAACCAAATTAAGAGACTGGAAAATTTTCCAGTAATTCTGTTCCTACGGCTCTTAACTCTCTTGGTTTTACCAGTGTTCTGTGAAGGTCCAGCTGGCACAGGCTTGTACTTTTCTTTGAATTGATACTGTCTTACCAAACAATTTGCTTGAAAATTACTATTTATTGTATAGTTACCAGGAATGTAAATCTTTCAGAAAAATTCTGATTTCAGAATTTTTGAAATTTTGAATTAACCCAAATTAATTTATTTTGTTTTTCCTTCCTTCTGATATTATTTTTAGTTTTCTATCTCCTCATTTTACCCTCACCGTCAAGATAACTCTTACATTCATTATTTTCTTTAAACGTACTGAGTCATGTCGGTTATGATTATAGTATATTTCCGTCGGGGAAATAAGCATCATCTGCTATTTACTGCTCGCGCTATTCCCATAATTGAATTTCAGAAGTTTTTTATTTTGAAGTACTGAGAATTTAGTTTTGGAGCTATTATCACTTCCATTGTGGAAGTAGACTAAACTTTTACTCAGTACTGGAGGTCTACCGAACATGTAAAACAAATGTAGAAAAAAACACTTTAGAGTAGCGCTGGACACCACAGCTGAGAGTGACAATATCTCAGTTTTGATCAAATATTTTTTCTTTCTTGGAATTGCAGAAGAAGAAGAAGGATGAGAAGAAGAAAGGTGGTCTTCTGAATTTGTTGAAAGACAAGAAGTCAAAGCTGACCTGTTCATCCACCGAACCTCAGTCCCAGTCCCAGCCTCCGCCTGTGGTCAGCCTGGATAGCGTTTCCCATACAAGGTAATGGGTGTGCAGCACATATCGTGTTGGTCCCATTGTCATTAGAAGTCTTAACTGCAACCCTATGATCTTTTCTCATCTCCCATTATCACCATAGTTTAGGTGAGACATTTGCGTTCTGTACCTGGATATTTGATTGTTCTTACAGTGGTGCAATTTTTACTTTAATCAGCTATCAACTTGTGTTTTATGACTAGTGTTCTTCACCTTTATTTATCAGAGTTTCTTCACCTTTATTTATCAGAGTTTCTTCACCTTCATTTATCAGAGTAGAATGCTCAATGGAATGGTTTATGTGATAAGTGCCACGACAAATTTATTCATTACTTTCCAGACATATTTTTAAACTGTAGCTTTCCCATTAAAAACAAATTCCTTCTGCTTTTGACCTCCAGGTCGGGGTCCTTCCCATCTGAGAGCAGCCCTGGTTCCAGCAGCCGCAGGGCAGGGGGAGATGGTGGTGGTCCTCCGATAGAGCACAGGAAAGCTGTTTCATTAGACTCAACTGCCACATTTGCTCCGCCTGTGCCGGAAAAGCCAAGGACAAGACCTCCACTAAGAAACAAGTATGTTTTTTTTTTTGAGGTGGCTCATTTTTTTCATTTTCTTGCTGTGGCTTATTATCTGCTTGATTTCATTTTGTTCATCTTTAGGATTTATGGTATTCATTCTTTTGTTATATTTGTTGTATTTTCATCTGCAAAAGAATAGAAAACTTCAAAATGCATCTTTGACTTAGAGTTGGACTGAAATAGTTCCAATGACTTTTTTAGATGACAAGGAACAAGAAATGAATTCTAAGTGTAAGTTTGTTTTTTTATCAATGCCACTACTCTTGATTCATATTATGTTAATATTCTATTTTTGAATGAATGCATCCAGCAAAGCAAATGGATTGTTTACAGGAAATGAAACCTGTTTTATGCATTTTACCAACATAGAAAAGCGTAAGGCACAACAGGGCATATGTAAGCGTTTTCTATATCTTTCAACTTGATAAGTTTCCACCAATTTTTATTTTTGAACCATTGCATTCCTGTATGGGAATATTTTTAGAGCCCAAACACATTCTTTCTTAAGGAATCCTCTATGTTCTGCCTCCCCTTTTTTTCTCATGTCCTTATGACATGATGGATTTGTCAGTTGGATGAGATATAAGTACCCTTTTACCTGCCAACGATGAATGAAGAAAACATATTTTTAATCTCTCCTTTTCAGATACTGCTGTGTAGTGCCATACCCACCCCAAATGAACTATGAACTTGGCCTAGAGGTGGGAGACATAGTGTATGTGCTTCGAAAGCGGGAGGACGGCTGGTACAAAGGAACTCATGAAAGGACAGGAAAAACTGGCATGTTTCCAGCTAGTTTTGTTGAAAAATGTGATTGATGATTGTGAAATCATTAGCCTTTGTGCAATCACTGAAACAATAGATCTTAGCCTGGATATATGAGATAAACGATTATTATCTGTTGAAATATATGACAGTTCTGACAAAGTATTTTCTTCTATAAAACCTGCATGCTTCATCATACAGTTTCAAATAACCCTGCATGAATCTTGTTGAAAATCTGCTATTGTTTAAAGTTGAAATTGTATATGAAAAGATTATGGGTACTAATTCTGATTGTGATCAAAGTATTTCAGATATGTTAACTCATATCTTTCTTTTTGTACAAACTCAAGCAAAATGTGATGCCTCCTAGATCATGCCTTTTTGTTTCTCTTAATTGTGTATGCAACAGCACTCCTTCCTCTTTAAAGTTCAGGAATTGTTCGAATCGAAACATCTTTGAACTGCGTAAAATTGTCAAACTAATTTTTTTCCCTTTAAAAGTAGGTAGCTGATTGTCTTTAAACAGAGGCTAATATAAAGATACTAAGAACATACCGGTACTGGTGTTTTAAGAATCTGGACCTGTTGAGCTTCAAATTTAATTGTTAATGTGCAATATTACTGCTTGTGTGCAGACAATGGTAAAATGGTTAACAATGATATTCACTGTATATGGCACCAAGTTTGGTTTGTAGTAAGTGTTATCAAGTGTGTATATATAAGATATACATGCATGTGATTACCCACTCACACAAATACATTGAGACATGAATTGAGCATGGGTCAAAGTCTGCCGTTATACACCGGGCCAGCCTGCTGATCAAAAATTGAAAGGTGTCTTTGCTGGTTTGGTATAGGCCCGGTCAGAATTAAAATCTAACTTTTGTCAGAAGTACAGAACTAGTAAATGGGGGTACCCGTAATGTTTAGAACCTTGTTTAGTCTTCTCATTGTTTTGCGCAATGGAATGATCAGGTTGACCAAATCGTCCTCAACTTGGTTGTTTAAAGCAATTTACTTTTTTCCTACATGGTATGTTAACATTAAGGTTTTTTAGCAGCAGATTTTTTTTTCTTTCACTGGCTTTGGCTTTACCAGGAAATTTCTTTCTTTCAACTTTGACCAATTCAATTGAGTTCTCTAATTGGCAAGTGAAAGGAACTACTTTTCACCTCAAGATAGAAGATCAAGTTTCCTGTTGCATTTGGGCTTAGATGTTCCCAGACTGTGACCATGAATGCTGTGATAACTCTGCAAGAAACCACTCCCAAAATTCACAGCTTCCCCTAAACACCAAGCTATGTTGCTTTACATGAGCGTTTATTTTGTCAGGTGTTTTATGTGTTGCATTTAATTTCCCTTTGAGCTATCAACACGACGTATTTTTACATAGATGTAATGTAGATTATTAATCTCTCTCTCTCTCTCTCTCTCTCTCTCTCTCTCTCTCTCTCTCTCTCTCTCTCTCTCTCTCTCTCTTTTCTCTCTCTCTCTTTCTCTCTCTCTCTTCCTTTTTTTGTTTTTGAATTATAACCAAAAAAAAAAGTGATCTCATAAGAAAGCTGACTAGAGAGTCTGCTCTCTTAACTAGTGTAAAAGTTATTGTTTATTTCCCCCAAGTAATTTTGAAAAATATGATATCCTTGATCTTCATGCACTAACACTTTTTGTCAGTTTCTGTTTTATAAAGTCGATGATTAGGAAAATTTTTATCAATTCTCTTCTTACTCCTTTTCTGCTAATAATAATCTCTTGCAACCTTTATGTAAATTATTCAGGATGTGTGTAGTCTTGGCTTCCCTTGTGAATCTGCTTTTCTCTTTATCTATATAAACTCTACCTGCATGAAGCAGAAAATACAATTTTTGACATATAATAAGATTGAAAAATTGATCTGCTATTATAGTACTTTACTATCCAGCCGTTTGAGTGGGGTTGTGTACCGGTGAAGACAAGGGGGATGTAGGTACTGTTGCATTTACATCTAGTTATGGGACCAAGGAAGCAAGTGACCTGCTTGGCCCAGTGGTTTTTCTATTTTGTGAAGGACAATGAAGCAATATAGATGAAAACTGCCTAAAGTGTTCAAGAAGATATTGTCAGGTGGTTTATTTCACCACTGTGAAACAATTTTGTACATTTTCTTTTAAAAAAATGAAATGTGTATTTACCAAGTCAAAGAAAATGCTTTAAATTCTGTGAGGTGATTATTCTACTTGCAAAGTTTTTTCTATTGCATTGCTTTTTTTTGTCTTTATGCTGGCTGCTTTATGTTTATATTTTGATACATGTTATGATGATAATCATAACAATTTATATAGCGTCTAAAATATTCATTGCGCTCAAAGGTGCTTAGCAATGTGACATGATGAAAATAGAAATCATGCATCATCAGCTGTCAACAAAAACACAATCACCGTATATCAATGGTATGGTAGATATGGAAGTTTTATAACATGCTGATGGAGGAGTGGGGGAGAAAGACTTTAGTGAAAGTATCACTATACTTGATGACATGATGAACAAGTTCAAGTTTCAAGTTTATTTGGCCATTCGGCCAATTTCAAAACAAATGAGATCATTCTTCTAAAGCAAGAGAAAACAACAACCTACAAACTCAGTAACAAGGCACCATTAACAAATGGGGGATGTTCAGATGAACTATTGAGTCTTTAGATGTGGCATGACTATAGAGAAATAGACGAAGATGGGAAGAATTACATACATCAAATATCAAGGTGTAATTGAATTTCAATCGAAAAGTTGATGCTTATGTATACCTAAGTGGCAATTTTGCTGGTCTATGTCCTCCCCAGAGTGTCTTTTCTATCTATGTGTCAAAGGTTTTATCATATTACCATCTAGACAAGTTGGTCATTCATACATGCAAGTTTTGTTATATGATAAGCCGTGTTCATACAGAGGGCAAATACTGTTTTTTGTCCTAGATTAGGGTAATCATTGTAAGAGGAACCATTTTAACAAAATGGAACACAAGCAAAAATTTGTTCACACTAACAACCTTGTTATCACCTGTAGAGCAATTTGTTTTAAATGCTGTGTCACTTTTTTTTTGCCATCAACCGATTAGTGGGCACTTTACCTGTGACATTTCCATGAATAGAAACTGCTGATCATTCTAAGCATGTCAATGGTACCTTGTTTTCTCAATCTATTTAAGGAGAAAAATTGACAAGACATAGACAATTATGATGGAATTAGAGGAAAATCTTGTATTGTTGGAATTGAGAGGATGTGAATGTAGTTCCTCGATGAGGGGGTGGTATTCTCCAATTACACTACTTCTTCTCAATAAAATTAGCTACACCGATTCACATTTCTACCTCTTTCTGCATTGGCGCTGTTTCGTTTTGCCAGCAAATACAGTACCAAGATCTCCTCTCTATCTGACTCTTCCTGTGCCATGATATAGTGATTGCAAAATACATGATTTTATGTATTGTTCTTTATAGATGATAGACATGAATACTGATAAACAAGGGTGCATCTAAATCATAGGCCAGTGCATATGCCAAATTAAATCTGAAATTCATCTTACATTGGATATTCAATTATGAAAAAGTTTTAAGGAGATAGATATGCTTCTAGCTTACATTACTTTTGCTTATTTTTACAAAAGGTGCAATGGCTTCCTTAAGTTTGGTGCTGAATTGCTTTGAGTTCTTCCACCTGACCTGCTACAGTATTACTGTAACTGTAATTCACAAAAAAAAAGGATAGATGAGCAGAAATAATCAGAATTTGGGAAGAAAAAAAATCAGTATCAATAGAATTTAAAAAACAAACACGCATTGAAGTGTATCCATGTAGTGCATAGGTAGTGATGCATGATCAAAAACCAAACCAGACAGCTGAAATGAAGGGCTTAAAGTCCAAAGATGTGTGAATTTGGGAACATGTTTAGAAGGATTGAAATATGTATGATATAAAAAGAGCTGTTTACACTCTGTGCATGAATAGTGGCTTTGAGAAAGCCAGTCTACTAGAGGCTGGATGGAGATTTATAAGGGAATATACAACAGAACAACCCATTCACATGACCTGATATGGCTGTTGGTGGATTATGCTCCCCAACAATTGTAGCCCAGGTTAATCCTTCTGCTTAGGTTTCTATTCAAATGAAGTAGTAGAGCATAGGTTTTATTCAACTGAAGTGGTAAAGGAAGGTTGGGTAAACAAAAAATTAAGATTGGGTCAATGTTGTTGCCTTGAATGTGAAATGTATTTTGGAGTTTCGATTTAATGCACAAGGTACTTTCATCGCCCACAAGCAATTTGACTGCTCTTTTACATTTACAACACTTGGCAAAAAATGTTATCTCTAAGCTTCTAGCTGTACAGTGTCAAGGAATGTTACCAGATTTTGGTCATATGTTGCCAGAAGTTAAAAGTAAAGGAATCAATCATATTCTGCAAGTTTTAGGCATTCGTATTGTCATAAGTTAATATTATGGTCGTCAAAATTCAAACAACCCAAGAGTTTCCCTTTTCAGTTGTCTTGCAAAATACAAAGCTTTCTAATGTGTCAAGGAGACTATTGTATTTGTTTTATTCCCAATGTTTGATAAAGGCATGAATACTCCTGTTATACAACAGCTGACATAAGCATATACTTCTTAAAGTTATGTGTGTTCAAAGTGTCTTAATTTGTTGCTTAATGTCCGCACATTGAGACCAGTTGTAAAAATGGCAAGCACACCTCCACCTGGCTGTCCTGTTCAATGATTCTCTCCATGAGAGACCCCTAGTACTAGTACCCTTTTCTGCTATATATTTCCATGTTCATTGTAAACCCAGGTTTCTAGGTTATCAAATCACATCATGGTTCTAGCATTTTCTTTCATTGCTTTTGTTATGTAATTACTTTTGTTAAAACACCAACTTATTGTTCTTTCCCTTCATTTGTGGATGGAGAAGATAAAAACCAGCCCTGTAAATCTTGTAACTGTGTGCATTGCACGCATCAGTCCTGGCACTGTTCACCACGTCTGATATGCTTGTAATCCCCTTTATCCTTTCCAAGACAAAATATCATTGAAATGTCATCAAGATTCGTGTAAAGAACTTTTCAAGCATGCATAATGAACACTCATTAAGGCTTGCTTTGAAAGCAGATGCATGTTTCTGTTTATGAGCAATTTATTCGGCAGGATTGGTTAGACCTGAGAAAATAAGGTTTGGGTATATTTTGACAGTGTGAAAAATAAATTAGAATGCAGTGTATGAATTGAAGAGGTGAAGTTGGTATGAAGTGGCCAGAATAGACTAATAGAGGACATTGATGCATTCATTAAGAAACTTCAACACCAAAAGGCGCAAGGGAAACCATAGAAAGAAAGAAAAGAGATATGTAAAAGAAATGTCTACTTTGATAAATAGTCGACAAAATATCAATTTACTTGAATTTAGCTGCAATATAAGTTTCATTGTTCTGTTTTATTCATAGTCTTTTTTCAACATTGCTTCTATAGGGGTAATTTCATGATATTATTATACTTATTTCTGAGATCACTGTTTTTTGTTTTTTTTTAAATAAGATTTTGATTGTTTGAATTGGCAACTCTCCACAAGTTGAAGGTCCATCTCATACAGTTCCATGTTGCCGAAACAACTCATAGTTCAGGTTGGCTTTTCCTGGAAGGACACTACCTCATGTCACTCGTTTCCTATTGTTTTGGCCTTGCTGATCTCAATCAGGAGACTTTATTCATGTGCAGGTTTGTTGCACTTGCCTCCCCATCTATAGAGCACTCGTTCATTTGAGGTTTTTTTGTTTTGTTTTGGTTATTTTTGTTTTGATTTTTTTTTTTTTTAGGTAAGACTTGAGTTAAGTTAAGTGAATTATTTGAAGGAAGAAAGCTTGTCAAAGGTAGACTCTCATTTGAAGAAGCTTTTGCCTTAGAAATGATAAGGGTTTAGTTGTTTTTTTTGTGTGTTGTGTTTGACTGTGAAAATTACAGGCCTTTGGGGGCTCCCCTTTGTCTTATAATAGGATAGATTTCTGAATGGTAAAGGGTATGTGCGCTTGTTATTATACAGTACACGCTGGCTTCAAGCACGCCGCCATTAAGCGCGCTTCGGACTCAAGAACGCTGTGCCGCTCTTACCGATTTTTTTCTATATAAACTGTACGTCTTTAAGCACGGTGACTTCGGCTTCAAGCACGCTTTATTACTTGGCAGCAGCCAATTCTGAGGGTTGTTGCTCGCTCTGCTTGATAACAAAAGCAGCATCGCAGCTGTGAAGTAAGGTGATGAAGATATATACGAGTGAAATAGGAAAAGGGGGGGGGGGGGGGGAAGAAG
>JAUEKY010275282.1:0-14470 GCA_031833965.1 Scyllaea pelagica
GAGAGAGAGAGAGAGAGAGAGAGAGAGAGAGAGAGAGAGAGAGAGAGAGAGAGAGAGAGAGAGAGAGAGAGGAGACGGACAGACATACTTGATTTCCTCTGTTCGTAGGTTGAGGATTTAAGGGCTGTTTGGTTTTGGAGTTTTCAGGGGGGTTTTTTAGTTGAGTTTTTGTTTGTTTGTTTGTTTGTTTGTTTTGGGGGGTGTGCCTTGGTTTTTTGGGTTTTTTTTTTTTCTTTTTTCTCTTTTTTTAGTTTGATTTTTTTAAGAGGGTGATTGGGTAAAGAGAGATGATGGATTTGGGGGATGGGTTAAGATAGGGAAAGTAGGTAATGAGAGTTTGTTGTGGTTATTGTTTCAATATACAAACAATGAAAGATGTTCTTGATTCTATCCTCAGTTTTCTTGATTTTTGTTTAGATTTTCCTCTTCAGAACTGCTATATGTGTCTTTCTTAAATCTGATCAATTTCCATTCAATTTTCTAATCAAAGTGAAGAAGAAAAAAGTATCTAATAATGCTATCCCGTTCTTACCGTGGTTAGAATCTAGAGTCAGATTATGATGAAGAACAGATCATGAGAACAGTTGAGTATCCCAATTCGTAATGAGCTAGTCTTCACTCAGTATGCAGTGAAACAAAAAAAAAAAATCCCATGAGCTTTCAGATAGCACAATATCTACTATACCTGCTCAAAATGCTTAATAAGGGGCCCCAAGCCAACAGCATCACCAAGCAAATAGATTGGGACATTGCTGCCTGCCAGGTGCTAGTACATTTTTGTGGGGGGGGGGGGGTTCGAACAGAGACAACACTGTAAATGGCCAGGTTCTCATTTACACTTGGGTGGAAATGAAAAAAAGAGAGTAAAGAGCTTTTTCCAAAGATTTAGCTTTGGGCCATATCTAATGGGGATCGAACCTGCAACCCCACGATCACAATCCCAAGAGTCTACCACTAGACTACAAAGCTGCACAGTACCGTTTTTTGTCTTGATGATTTAAAACCCATAATATGATGTTGTCACAAGAGAGACAAAACAATATCATATCAGAGACTTTCAGGTTGTGCCAATCCACAAAGCCTGAAGATTCATAAAAGTATCACTAATGATTATGATTCATAGAACCATTTCATATTCTTATTTCATCTTGATTGTCTCAAAAGTGGACTAAAGGTTTTTTTACTCTAAAGTAGTTTTTAGTTTCATTTTTTGTTTAAATGTCTTGTATAACTTTGACAGGGTCAAGTTTGAATTCTCAGTAATTCCATTTATAATTGTTAACTAGGACACCATGGTCAAAATTTTAAGTTAACTATTGCTAGTCATTAGGGCATTGAGTATGAAAAAAGTAAATTTTTTATCAAAAACTGACATTTGAAATTTTTTGCTGTACTATGATTTGGGGGTTCTTCTCCAGCTGTTTGTGATATCTAATTTTTTCAGCCTCTTTTTAATGAATGAATATCATTCTTTTGGCTCTATAGTATTTCAATTTTCCAAGTTTATGTTTCTTTCATGTTATACGTGTGATAACTTTCTTTGTCCAGGCGTAAAAGAAAACCCAACTAGTTTTCCCTTTTAACCGCTTTTGATGAAAGCCATGCTTGCTGCTCCTTGCAAATTTCCCACAATGTAACACTTTAGGCAGTAAAATGTTTTGTCTTATGATATCATTATTTTGTGTGGTGTCTGAAAATGAGAGGCAAGTTGAATTGCACATTAATTTCAAAACTGCCAGTATGTATTTGTCTGTAGTATGTACAGGCCAACTTGAAAGAAATGATTTTTTCAAGCTATCTCTTTTTTATGCATTGACCAACGTTTGGGTCAAAACAAACCTACTCACTTGTTTTCAACATACCATTCTGATGTCGTTTTTTACTATTTGTTTTATTTGATGCCTTGAAAGCATCTCAAATTTGGAGATGATGAAGATCTTCAGCCGGTAAGAGACTGTAAACCATCAACTAGTTTTAACCAAGTTAACAAACAATGATCTAAACATGATTCTGTAAGAATTAACTCTGGCTGCTGGGGCTTTGTAATAAAAAAGATTTAACAATGTCCCTGTGACTCTCAAGGTTAATAGTTCTGTAACACCAGCTGTGATAGAGCAAGCAATTAAGTACCTACAAATTTCACATAGTGCTTCAACCTTAGGGCAGACAGTAACATGAAGGCATTGATTCACTTTATATCTATCCTGAGCTTCAGTGTCAGAATTATTTTTTTCATTTTTCTGTAGTCACTACATGACATGGGTCAAGTTCTTGCTGACCTGACGAATTCCTTAGAATAGGAGCAATATCAAGGGGGCTTTTTTTTGTCAAAATAGTACATGTTGCTTTGAAAATATATTTGCATCTTTAGATCTTGCTTTTCATTTTACCCTTTTTGTCTGTTACATGTCTGCTTTCTAGGTGTCTAAGAATAAAAAAAAATCTGCTATTAACTCATTTAGCTCTGACTCTGTGTCCTTGTCTCTGTATTGGTAATTGCACAGCGTAATATACTCTTCAATTCCTATCTTGATGGATAACCAACTGAATAACACAAAAAGTTTTCACATACCTTATTAATGATCTGAAAGCTAATGAAAATGTGTACTTGAATGAATCTACCGCAGCAGACACTGATTTCACCCACAAAGCTCTGGATGCAGCTGAAAACCAACAGCTAAAGAGCAGAAAATGAATCATTTTATTAATATATTGATAGCATCAGATGTAATCATCTCGTTAACTTCAATATGGCTGCCTGTTTTGCTGCTTAAAAAAGGAAGCTCTTATCCAGACATCAATTCAAAATTCAGAACTCGGTGATGAATATATTACATTAAGGGATGAGTGAATTCTCCCCAAAATCTTTTTAGAGTTTCAAAATATTTTTGTAGATTGCTTTGTTATCTATAACAAATAGTTTATCTAGGTCATCTTGTTTTTGGGGGTTAACTAGGTGCAAACATTTTATTAAGACTTGTGCAATAGATTTTCCTTTTTGATATATTAAAGATAAGTCAAAATTCTCAGTTTCTAGGTTATCAAACAAAACAATACTGAAGGTGAAATTTCATAATCCGACTTTCAAAATAATCTCTTGCATACTGAATCTTTAGAACCTAATTACTCCAAGCAGTATAAGATAATATATAATGCTGTAATTTCAACGAGATGCATCTTTTTCCTGGCTTCATCAATTAAGAAATTCTTATCAGCCTTCAAATGGAGAATTTTACTGACAACTTTTACACCATATCTCATCATTGTCAGTATTTTGACTCTAACAGACTGCAAGAGGGTTCTGTTTGTATATGACTAGAAGAGGGAGAGAGAAGATAAATTCAGATCACAATCAGTCTCACTTCAAAAACAAACATTTGATATTCATCAGAATATATTTCTCTCCAGGAAATCAATGACTCAATTTTGTTGCTTAAGATAAAATGAGGCACAATTTCTTAATTTTTCTTGGAACTTTTTACATATGTTTTATTTAATATGTATGTTTATGATTCAAATCATTTTCTCCTTCCATCATTTACAATGTTAACTTTCCGGACATGGAGAGAAACAATTTTTGAAAAAAGAGCAATTGGGGGATGAGAAAATAAGAATAAATTAAAGTTGCAGTTGGAGTTGAAGAGGAAGAGATGAAGAAAATGAGGGGATTGAGAGAAGAATAAGGAAAGCAAGGAATGAAGAAGACAGACATTACTAGCTTTTTGCCCCTTGTAATTAAATTTTCCATCAGGAAAGACTATTGTTGAATCCTGTCTCAGGAAAAAAGTCGTCTGTGTCTCATTTCTAACTTTCACTGTGACATCTTGCCTGACACTGCACTCAATCCTTGGTCAAGAAGATATCAACATGTTACTAAACTCTCCTGTTCTTTTCATCTTCTGCGTATGATTATTCTCCTTTTATCTCTTGAAAAACAAAAATTAACCTTGTTTAGTCATCAAAACAGCAGTGGGGCTTTGGATTAAATGCTACAGGGGTATGCCTGCCTACTGAAGATTGAAGTATTTATCATCAAGTGGAATCAGCAGAGATTTTGGCTACAGACATTCATTGCATATTACATGCCAGTCTTAGAGCAAATTTTCCCTGATAACATGGTATTGATTCCCTTTTCATACATTAAGATTATGTGATTTCAGAGATAAAACTTTTATTTCACTGGCCTGCAATATGCTGAAAATTAAAAGCACATTTTAAGACTTTGGCAAGTTTTGCCCACTATCCATTTCAATATAAATGAAAGCAATATTTCACACCTATGATCAACAATGGGAGTATTTCAGTCTGAAACAAATTTGTGCTTCTTCTTTGTACTTGATCCTCCAACCCGTAGAGTATTTGCTTTTTATCTCCAATAAACTGCATAAATCCATTTGCAACATCTATATTTATCCGCTCTTGACTCAAGCAGCTATAGATTAAGCCTATCATTGACTGTACCGTGCATATCAACACTATCCATTTACTTAGAGAAGTAAAATAAAAAAACAATTGATTTATCTTTAAGATTTGTCATCAATCTACAATTATTCAAAGCTAGATTGACTGAATTTCAGTAAAACCTCTTACTTTTGTGTGAATTCCCTAATCCTTTCACATTAAAAATCAATTAAAAAAAGAGATGATAACATTTGGTTCCAGAAAAATATATTGTTTCAAGTTGTATTCAATTTGAGCTTACATATTTAAAAAAAAAAAGGTTTGAGTACTTGAATCCTGTCTGATCTTTTCAACTTGACATGCCTTTTACAAAAGGAGAAGAAAAAAGACAATGACTAATTACTCTGACAACTTGAAATTGAAAGATGTGAAAATAACAGTTGTGCTGTCTCCAATTTGACAGGAGCCTCAAAAACTCTTAGATGTGCCCCTGATGTGTCGCAGTCATGAAAGACCTCCAATGTTGGACTTAAATTTCAACAGGTATCTACTTAAGACCTTTAGCAGTTTCATTCCTTGCAGTCTTTTTGATCATTCTTTTTCTAACTACAAAAAAAAATCTTTTCCTTATGTTTATTCTTTAAATTCAGCTCAATTTGATGTTTCATTCCTTGCAGTCTTGGATTTGAGTATATTTGTTTGTGAATATAATTATCTCATAAACAGAAAAGAATAGCTTCATTATTAAAGTAACTGATGAAATGTGAACTTATTTTATAAAGAATAAGTAAACGTCAAAACATGATTTTTTTTATCTAAGGAACTAATATTATCTACTTAGCAGAACTATCACCCTATACCTTTCACCTCTGTAGACAACTCCTGAAGATGTTCCAAGAGATTCACTACTGGGAGCGACTGGTGTTTGAAGTGCCTCATTACGCCGTGGAGGTCTACTCCAAGAGGGAAGAGCTGAGGGCCCAGAGGGAAAATGTCATGCTGGTGGTCAGAGATTACAACAGGTATCTCCCATCTATATTTTTACACATCTGTAAAAGTTCCTCCTTTGGTGTTTAGATTTGAAATTACCACAAGAGATTTATGTAAAGACTTTTATCAATATTTTGTTTCCAAAAGAGGAAACTACTTCAATCAATTCCTAAACAAGTTTAACTAATTCTAAAATACCTACTACTTTATTTAAGTGAACTATGCATATCTAGATAGTTAGGTGATGGCTATCATCAAACACATTTTTACCTTTAGAAAAAAGAGCAATACCACCCACCCTTCCCCCTCTTCCCTTATGTTTTCCTTTCTCCTCTTTTTTCTCCATAAGTCTGGATTATGTATTCAATATGAAAAGTTCTTTGTAAACAAAGTTATGGCAATTTGTTTTCATATATCTTTTCTTTTATTCTTCTCATTCATCCATCAATTCCTCCTGAACCATTTGATAAATCCATTGCAACAAAAAATCTTGATTTTTTTTGTAACATCTTATTTTTTATTCTTCCTCTCCCTTATCCCATGATTTCTTCTCCTAGATCATGTAGAAATTGTATTTTACCAAAAATGTGCTAATGTTCAATTCACAGAATAATTGCAGCCTTGTCCATAGAGGAAAGAGGCCTTTTCAGGGAAAGAATCCGTCTCCTGGACAAAAAGATTCACCCAGGTCTTTCAAAACTGACTTGGACTTCCAAGGGAACTGTAGAATATTTCATCAACGAGTGCCGCACCCACTGTGCTAGCACACAGACGGTGGTGGACTCGTACAAGTCAGCCAACCAAAACATCTCTGCCATGTGTGTCAAGATCAGTGAGCTCATGCTCATCAAGATCGATCCAAAAGTTGTTTATGAAAATCTCGCTTTTGAGGAAGATCAGGTGAGCTCAACAAAGTCTTTAATTCTGTGTTTTTATAGTTTGAGGTTGTTTTTTTTTTAATTTTTGGTTTGTTTTTTTTTGGTTTTTTTTCTTTTTTTGCATTTTGCATATCAACTTTAAACTGTATGTCTTTGTAACAATAAAAGTAGCTGTAAAGTCCAAAGCAACAAAATCATATTTTAGTATAATGAAAGATTCAATCATGAATATGAAAATTTTCTCATTTTCATAAGACCCCAGATATCTCATTCTCAAAAAGAATTTTATTCGGGGTCAAATTGATAACAATATCAGAAATATTCATTGACTCAAATAGTCTGTAGACGACTTAAGGAGCTGTCCTTAAATCTAACCCTCTTCAGTTATATTGTAAGAAAGTGCTTTTCATTTATCTCAAATGCCACAACTGCTTCCATTCCTTCAGTAACTTATTATTGTTTTGTTTTTTTTACTCCAGGCTAAGCATAGAGAGAGTGTTCAGAAGAAATTGAAGGAGACACACGAAGCCATTGTTGCAACCCTCAAGCAGTCTTACGAGGTGTACAAGAACGACGGGACTGAGGTTCAGCAGCACTGGCATCGGTACACAGAGAAGATGGACAGGATGCTGGAGGAAGCTTTCAGGTCAGTGAAAATCTCATCTACTTCTTCTTCTTCCTCAATTGTACGAGACCTTAGACCATAAAGCCTCACTTCTACTACCCTTTTATTCCAGGCCTACAACCATTAAAATGGAAAAATCTACCGGCCATGCATAAAAAGAAGGCTGTCTTATGAGTTTGATCTGGCTTGTTTCTTTTCATAGATTGCTTCATTTATTCCACTTGTACACTGGGAAAACAAGCTGCCAAAGCAAATGAGGGCAGCAACCTGTGGTGCGCATTGACAAACAGTGCCTTTCATTTCCAGTGGTTGGCTAATTTGAAATGGGCGAAGTGATGAGCAACGGGATGTTTTGTCATCGAGGCTGGAATTTTCCCCTTCTCAAGACACGAGAGCTCCATCAGATAGGAAAACAGAGGCTTTGCAGTGAACGGGACAGATTTTTATACCCATACCCGACAGGCAAAAAGTTTTATCTTTCCTATGTCAGGCAGAAATAAGAAAAGGCAGTGTACACCTAGCCAAAACCTTAGTGCATCTTATGCTGCTATTAGTACATTAGGCTGTTGCAAACTCTTTGTCCACCTGTCATGGACTGCTTCTTTCAATATCACCTGCTTTCCTTTTAGACCTCTATTCACTGACTCTCTACAGGACATCCTAAATCTTACTTTTTGCATTTTTCCATTTGGTGTATGTTAGACTGAATATATTCAAAATTTGAAACCCTGATTTCATTTGAAAATCAGTCCCTATGATGGCCTTTACTCTACCTCACAGACTCAACATCAAGTGGTCTCTGCAAGAATTGTCTAAGGCAATCAACGGAGATGGCAAGTCAGCACCCAACCCGCTCTTTAGGGTCAAGGTTGTTCTGGAAGATGATAAGGTAATATCATTATGGCATTCATCCTAGTAATGTGTTATGGAGAAAACATCTTTTTCCAAATTGTGAATCTTAGAGCAAAATTGTTTCGCTATTTGATGTAAGATAGAGAATTAATTAGAAATCACAACTGGGTGCACTTAATAGTTGGAATTCAACTCAATATACATTATAGAATTAAGGAGAGGCACAAAAACTAGCATTCTGGATAAAATAGTTTTGTTAAGAAAACACCCAAAAACTGCTTACTTCCTCACCCTTGTGATTTTTAATCAGGATGCCTAAGTTATTTTTTTCTAGGGATTTCAGTCTCTGCAGCTAATTTAATACAAAGGACTTCCACTCCTGTTTGAGAATCATTTTACTTTCAGTTGTCTTGTAACCAAGAAACAGAGCGTACAAAAAAAGTTCATTATCATTTCATTACTTTGATGAAAGTATACAAACACTGAGTTCTATTGTTGGTCAGTTGATAAAGACAAATTAAGTCATGTCTATTTCATTGCATTATGTCCTTGTATTTTCACCTTGGTTGTTTTGCTCGTTTTTCTCTATTAGATTTTTTATGTGTCCATTTTCAGATACGACCCAGAATTTTGCAATTCCTGAATCCTCATTATTTCCTTTCTTCATCAGGTTGAGTTTTCTCCAACTCTTGTGCAGTTGGCCAACATCGTCGGAGACATCGGCAAGCACCACCTGACCAAGACTATTGCTGACATCAAACGTTTGCCAGACTTACTCACCAAGAAGAAATCCACAAAAGATGTAATATTACCATCATTATTTAGTTACTTTATTAAAGCTACAAATTTCAGACTTATCTCAAAATTTTAGATCTGATTAACTATAAAGGCATATTTTGGACAAGGCTTTTAGTTCTCATGCATAATTCTTTACTTTCAATGTTTTTTCAGGATTACAAACAATTTTATTATCATGAGTGAAATGAGAAGGAAGCAACAAATAATAGTATATTTCAACTTTGTTTGATATTGATATATCTTTATTCAATTTATATACCAGTGTGGCTATTTTAAAAATAATAGCAGTAACACAACTTTTGGTACAACATGAAAATTTGATTAAACAGGATCCAACAAGGACTGGAATTAGATAATTTTTGGTAGAACAGAAATGAAAATTGGGCACAGTTCAACAGGAACTTAGATTGACAATGATTTTACCTGGACAATGCTATTTATTGTGCAGTTACACTTAGCTTTTGAAATATTTGAAGTGCTCTTGCCTTGTGAAAACTGCGATGGATGTTTTCTGACTGGGATATGGCCTAAATTGTGTCAGTAGCGCTGTAAGATCCTCAATAAACAAGAAACAGGAACTTAGATTGCACTTTGCTTTTTTTTCCTTCAGTCCATCAGTGAAACTGTGGCCAGAGATGAGGAAATAAAGAAGATCCGAAACGTCATCAACACCGGCATGATTAGCAATGCCCAGAACCTCCAGAACTACCTCACCACCTGGGACGCCTACAGGGAGATCTGGGAGATTCAGAAGGACGCCTTCATTAGGCGCTACCAGAAATTGAACCCTCAGAATTCCTCCTTTGATGCTGATATTGCCAGGTTGGTTTTAATAGGTGGCGCTGTAGGAAAAAAAATGCTCTTTTCCCTTTTTTGTCTTTCTCATGTAAGTATTGTCAAGGATTAACAATCTTTGGGAAATCCTCATGATGTGCCTTTTTTAAAGAGACCATAAGAATGCCCAGATATTTTTTCTTTAGTTGGTACTGGCAAAAGAGACAGTTATGAATCTTTAAGCTGGGGTTTGGGGTTTTTCTTTACTTTTTTTTTTTTTGGGGGGGGGGGGGGGTGGGGGGAAATAAACATATTGCTTTACTACTACTTGGTGAAATTGTGAGGTAGGAATAACAGATGAAATAATGTAGTCTTTGAAATTCTACAACAAAAAAATCCTTGGTTTACCAATTCCAAAAAGTCTCCTATTTTAACTTTAAAAGAGCAAAATTCTTCTTTGAAAAATGATAACCAAAAAAAATTCATATACCAGAAATCATACAGTAAATTTAGTCATGAAGATGCTGCGATATGGGAAAAAAAAGAAAAAATGCTTCTTGCAACTTTTTTCGCTATCACTTTTTATCATCTTTTCTTATTTGTTTTGATAATGATAAAAAATAAAGTTTCATACCTATTCATACCTTTTTTTGCTATCACTTTTATTATCTTTTCTTATTTGTTTTAATAATGATAAGAAAATATAAAGTTTTTACCTATTCATACATTTTTTTTTGCTATCACTTTTTTTTATCTTTTTTTAGTTTTTATGATACTGATAAAAAAAATAAAGTTTCATACCTACTTCATTTCAGATACAATGAGGTAGCTAACAATGTTCAGACCCAGGAGACGATACTCAACATCCAGTTTGTTCTGCTGGACTGCTCCCCCTTGAAATACGCCATTCTGGGACACTGCCAGGAATGGCAGAACAAGTTCACCACCCTCCTCAGTGAGATTGCCATTGCTTCTCTACAAGAGCTGACTCAGTACCTGAAAGACAATGGAAAGAGGTTTGATAATTGTCTTGGAAAATCATTTTGATGTTGATCTCTATATTACAATCATAATTATACTTAAGTTGTCTTTGTAACATGGAATCAGTTATGTTTATCTTCTCCAAATTTGGCAATTTAAAGGCAATGAGCTCTTGTGTTGTTTTGGGGTGTTTTGTTTTTTTTGTTTGTTTGTTTTTTTGTTTTTGTTTTGTTTTTGTTTTTTGGTTGTTTGGTTTTTTTTGTTTGTTTTTTTACTGACAAAACCTTTATTGCACTATAGTGGAGGGATTTAACATAAACTTAATTCATTTCACATTAAAGCCTTTTGATCAACTTGTTGTCTTGTTTCATATTCAGAAAGTAAATTGAGATAATTTTTTTTTTCAGAAAATATTCTTGATTCTGTTATTTCAAAATTGAAAAATCTTTGTTCCCCAAAGAAAATTTTAGACAAACTTTAAATCTTAATATTTCTGGGGGGAAAATGTAAAACAAAACTGCTTTAAAATCTATTTTTAAATAAACAGATTACAAGAAAGAACACTCAACCTTTTTGTGAGAAAAGTTGGATTTTTAAAAAATCAGTTTTGGTTTGATATTAGTGAAACAATATATGATCTTATTCTTACACCTTATCAGATGGCACACCAAAGGCTTGCTAATTGAAAGCACAGAGTAAATAGTCTACAAAGTAGAATGACATCGTTTTGTTTTGAGTAGCTGAAGGGAAGGAATCAATTAAAAAAAACTTGGAGGACAAAGAAGGAGAAGAAAGATTAAGAGTTGAGATATTTTTTTTTGTTTTGTTATCAGGTTCCCTGTTGTACCGACCAAAGCCAGTGTAGGGACTCGACATAATGTTTGACACTAGAATGCGTAAAAAAGTACAAACCCAATCTGATATCAAACAAAAGTCAGGAAAAACTCTAAGCCAAAAGATTAAGGCAAGCAGGTGGCTAGCCCACTGTGCCCACTCTTGAATGACTCAAAGAAAATACACATTGAGGTGTACATCTAGGGAGGTCAAACAAATTTTAATATAGCCTGAGATTGGACTTGCAGCAGCCTTATCTACAAAGATATGCCACTTAGCCACTACAGGCACATCAAAATGGTACATATGTTATAACTGTTGATTTCATCTCAGAGCCAAGTGGGCCTGGCTGAGACTGGGGCTGTATCAGATGAAGTACGAAGACCCCAGTAACGCCATCACCTCCCTGCAGTCCGCTCTGAGGGCCGACCCAAAGGACAAGTAGGTTTTCATCACAAGTTATGTGTTTTTCTCTATCTTACATTGGATTTTAGAAGTCAGTTTTTTTTTGTTTATTTCTTTGTGGTGAGATGAGAAAGTACTTTTATACACATGCTTACATATTAAATTATGATTAAGGCTGATAGGGTAAAATTGAAGGATTACTTGCAAATAAGGCAACCACATGGAAAAACAAACCTATTTATCTGCTTCAATTTAGACCTTTCGAGACAATCACTTTTAATTTTTTTTCAGCTAGGCACTGGGTGATAAAGAGGCGTTTATTGGAATCAGCAACCCATTTTGAATATTGATTTTTAAATTTTTATAACATTTTTTAATATAAACATGATAAATTACTTTTACATAGTGAAATTGAATGAGAAATGTTTAATCCTTTATCCTCATTTCTTACCCTGTCCAGCCATGTGTGGGAGTGTCTGTCGGAGGCCTACCTACACCGAGGCAGTTTGACTGCTGCCCTCAAGGCTTTTACCAAAGCGTCAGAGGTAACCGCCTTCTCAAATTCTTTAAACTTTTCAAAGCAAAACTTATATCCCTCTCCCCAACACACACACACAAAAAAGAATTAGGCCCATGATTTTAAGATGAAAATTGTTATAATTAACGATTATCAATCTGTCACAGATTTTTAATCATTACAGTAAAAACCCACATTAGTTTTTCTTGTTTTAGCATCCTTTGATGGATCTTGTTCATTTTGTTACCCTTTGATTTCCATTTTTTCTTTCATTTAGCTGAATCCTGAGTCTACATACTGTTTATATCAGTAAGTAAATCCTTTTTTCTTTTTCTAGTCTGCTACTTTCTTGGAAGGATTTGGAAAAGATGAAATTAATTGAATAGCAGTTGAAGATGATTAATGTAAAATTGTTGTATTAAATGATATTAAAAAAAAAACATCAATAAGAAGCTTAAGTCACTAGCAATGCATGATCAGTAATACATTGATAAAAGCTTTGTGTCAATATTTATGTCATTTAGTTTTTTGATCATGTAAAACCGTTTTCATCAATTTCCAAATACTTGTATTCCCCTTTCTCGATGATTTAATTCTCGTTAATTACTTTTTTATGCAAGCTTGCTATTTCCTATGATGAAAAATGATTTAGTTTATTTTCTTTACCATTTGTTCTTGACAATAATTTTTCTTTTTGGAATATTTTTAATAGCATTCACGAGTCTCTAAACAAAATAATCTGAAATGTTTTGCTAGAATTGCTAACATCAAGCAAACACTGGGGTTGTTGTCTGAGGCTGTGGAACAGTACAGACAGGTCTTGGAAAAGGAACCAACGTATGCAGCAGCCCTCAAAGGTAAGAAAATCTCTGGTTGTGTTTATATTGTGGCATAGCAAGATTGTCTATTGTCTTCGTCTTGATTTATTCCCATGGATGCTGACATGACTCAAGCTGTTTGATAGGTCCCAATTTACATGAATAAAACAAGTATTTCTTGTGTATGAAGTCTGAAAATTAAATAATAATAAGATTTTAAATCAAATTTCAAAATGTTTTACTTTCACTAGTACTTCCACCTTTTATCTTTCTCTTCCCTTTATCTTACTTTGCCTTTAAATTCACTCCTGAAAACAAAAATGTGAATACTTTTCTTAAGCAGCAATGATACAACATTACAAGGTATTTATATGAATCTGTTTCTATCCCAGGTTTGGGTGAGAGTTTGATTCAGACAGCTAAGCAGCATCTTCACCACTGCTTGGACGGCCTGGCCCAGGACGTCATGGAGGAAGCTCTCTCCGTCTTGACCAGGTCAGTTTGTGGCCTTCTGTCTCTACTCTGTTTCTGGTTCTATCTAACTCTGTCAGTGCTCTTTAATGGACATGTCAATGATAAGGTTTAAAGTTTTTGGTTGTACGTTTTTTTTAGGGGATAATAATAATTTTCAAAGCTGGACTTGAGAATTTCAATCAAATGTGAGTTTTTGGTTAATATGGCTTATATTTTGCTTCTTCTACAAACTCTAATTGTGCTGTGTTGATCTAAACAAAACAAGCAGTTTTCCTGAATATGAGGTATGTTTGTTTGTTCTTGAAGATTTTTCTGCCACCATGGTGGCTGGCTCTTATGTGCATTATAATGAGATTTCTTTGTGAAAATGATTTATATTTTACTTCTTATACAACTTCTGTTTGTGCTGTTTAGGCTTAAACTAAATGAGAACTTTTCCTGAATATAAATATATCTTTTGGTTTGTTTTGAAAGCTCAGTTCTTAATGTGCTAATCAGATCTAATTTGCAATAAAAAGGGAATCTTTTAGTGAATATGACTTATATTTTGCTTGTTTTTACAACTTTTGCTTGCATTGTGTTGACCTCAATAATACAACGTGTCCCTGACAATGAGTATGCGTGTTGTGTGTTTGTACTTTGCTAGTGCTGCCAGCCACAGGCCAGACTTCTCCTGTGTGTGGAAACTGATGGGGGATTGCTGCGGCCTGGTGCCGTGCTTGGCCTCCAACACCTACAGGTGTGTAACAGGCTTTGATGTTTTAAAAAATTCGTATTGATCTAAATAAGTTTCTAGGATAGGACAACAATAAAGATTAACAATCATCCTTGCCTAAAAAGTCTGTCAATTTTGGCATTTTGGTTTTCGTCTGTGTAAAAATAACACTCTTTAATTATTTTTGTTTTCATCTTGTACGCGGCTTGCAAGGTGTGCAAAGTGTCAGCAGTAATTAGAGTATGCGTGGGCACTTCTATTGAACGCAAGATTTTTCATTGTACGAGGGAAGTTCGGAAAGTAACAGGAATAATTAGATTACTCAAAGGGATTTTAATTGGCAAGCATGACACTTACACACATAAAAGATGAATTCATTGGCTACTTTTCTATGTAGTCCCCGTGTAG
>JAUEKY010275393.1:0-14462 GCA_031833965.1 Scyllaea pelagica
GGCAGCAGTATACCATCCCCTAAGGTGTTACTTACGGGCGCTAAATCGGTGCTAGATCACTATAACAGGAACAATGATGGCAGCAATGGGGCTTTAATATGATAATGATGATATTTGTTTTCTTGGTTTGTTTCTTGAGGGTTTTAAAGCACAATGGGCACAAATTTAATGATGATAATAAAAACAATCACATCACATTAAACAAAAACGATAACAAAATCATGTCATCATCAGCATCATTATCATCATCATCATCGTCATCATCATCAACAACAACAACAACAAAAAGCAAAGGAAGCAGTATTACACAGCGATGATATGGCCAAAATTGTGTCGATAGTGCCGTAAAACCCTTGGGAAACAAATAATAAAACCTCGTTCATGATGAAATTATTACTATAATAGTCACCACTCTGCCTGTAGTGGCTAAGCAGTGTAAATTTATAGATAAAGCTGCAAATCCAATCCCAGGCTATATTAAAAAAAGTTGACCTCCCTAGATGTACGCCTCAATGTGTATCTTCTTTGAGTCTTTCAAGAGTGGGCACAGTGGGCTAGCCACATGCTTGTCTTAATCTTTTGGCTCAGAGTTTTTCCTGCGTTTTGTTTGATATCAAATTTGGTTTGTCCTTCTTGAAACATTCTGGTGTACAACATTATGTAAGGTTCCTACACTGCCATTGGGCGGTACAAAGAAGATAAGAAATACTTTGTTCATCTAAAAGTGGAGAACTTATAACAAAATAAACAACAGACAATCGGCGTCCTTGGTGCACTTGGTTGAGCGTCCGCCTTATTACCGGTAGGTTGCGGGTTCGATTACCACACCACAACATACCTAAGTCGTTAAAATCGGTTTTTTAGCAGATGCCCGCCTGACGTTCGGCATTATGGGAACAGTGCTATGACTGGTCAGTATAATGTGACTGGATGAGATAGTTGTGTGAGTTCTCCGTCTACCCGTGTGTAGCAGCGCGTTAACATGTCCCAGAGTGCTCCGCCGGCGATGTGATCTAAACTATGTAGAAGCAGGTGTTAAGCCATAACGTTTAAACGGTTACTTTTCTTATCCTGAGTTCACCGTCCCCTCTTCTGTCTTCATCCACAGGTGTCTACAGCTGGATCTATTGTCTAGCTTGATACACAGATAAGACAGGTAAGACAGGTAATCATCATCATCATCACCGCTTCTCAGCCACTCATCACTGAAAGTTTGTACGTTATAGCAGATCTTTATTGTCCAGCAAGAGGCAATTTGTCTTTAGTTACATCATTGAACAGTTCCCTTGATACATTCACAACATATTGCAATGCACATATTAATTGTAAATTTCACCCACAGGAAAAAAAAACAACAACCTTAAAACGAATCTCTTTGTCTACTGGTTAAAAAAGAGGGAGATAGAGTTGTCCAGTATATACTCTATTTCAAGTGTCAAAATGTATGTGTGTGTGTGTGTATGTGTGTGTGTGTTTTGTGTTTGTGTGTTTGTGTGTGTTTGTGTGTATGTTTGTTTGTTTGTGTGTGTGTGTGTGTTCTAATGTATGTGTCAGGCGTGCACTGTAATTGTAATAGAGCTAAAAAACAGAAGTGTGGTACAATGCCAAAAACAAACAAAGCCATTCAAAGAAGAAAGAATAGAAAAGAGAAAATTGAATGGCCTGCCCCAGCTACGCAGCCTTACAACTTGCAGGAGAAGCCAGGCCGCAATTCACTCAGCCATCCAATGGTAAAAGCGTACTGGATTATGAAATGAAATGATGGTGGCGGCTATTCTACCACTTCTAGCCATTGGTCACAGTGGGCTGATCACCTACTTGGCTTAATGGTACAATCCAGAGAAATTCCGTCTCATGAAGAGACGTCCCTACACTGTAATGGTAAAAGGGTACTGGATGAAGAAATGAAATGATGATGGTGATGATGGTGGTGGTGGTGGTTATGTTAGCTTACATGAAGAAATAGCAATAACATGATGGAAATGCTATTTCTTTTACCAACTTTATTGGTGCAAGTGGTTAAGCCTCGTTACCGGTAGGTGGCAGATTCAACCCCTTCGCCGTGACATACCAAAGTAAACAAAAACCGTTTTTAGCAGCTGCCCGCCTGTCATTTGGCATGATGGGAACAGTGCTAAGACTGATTGGTCCGGTGTTAGTAAAATGTGACTGGTTGAAGTATTCGTGTGAGTTCTCCGTTTATCTCTATGTAGCAGCCCATTAACATGCCCAGAGCGCTCTGCCGGTGATATGACCTATACAGTCTTGAAGCAGGTGTTGAACCATCACGTTTTTAAAAGTTTTTTTTCTTTTCCTTACAGAGCTCCAGGACAGCCCACATCACCAACGCGGCAGCCTCGTCAGATGGCCTCCGCGTTCTGTCCCTCCACCACTCGTCCTCTGTTTCAAGAATTATCTGCTATTCTAACAAATTCAAGATCCTTGTCTCACTGCCATTATTGCGTATGTTTGTGTTTCTACTTCATACGTGTACTGTTGTGTGAAAGAAATGTTTAAACGTTGTGGTTTAACGCCTGTCTCCTTACAATTAAGGCCACGTCGCCGGCCGAGCACTCTGGGATATGCTAACTTACTGGCACAAAGAAATTCACGGAGAACTCACACGAATATCTCATCCAGTCACGTTATACTGACACCTGGTCAACCAGTCTTAGCATTGTTCCCATAAAAACCGATTTTTGTGACTCAGGTATGTCGCGGTGTGGGAATCGAACCTGCCACCTAAGGGTTACGTGGCGGACGCTCAATCAAGTGCGCCGACGAAGCCGGTTAATGCAGTGTGAGTTAGTTTTAGAAATTATTTAAAACTTAACACCATGGCCCATTGGTCATATCATCGGAGGAACGTTATGGACATGCTAACATGCTGCCACACAGAGGTAAACAGAGGAGCCGAATATCTCACCCAGTCGTATCATCAAATAAATACTGGGCTAACCAGTCTTAGTAATGTTTCCATCATTCTAAACGCCAGGGGTGGCGGGGGGGGGGGGGGTAAGGGGAGCTGCTAAAACATTCAATTGTCACGACTTGTGAATGTCATGACCTGGGATTGAACCCACGAACTGCCGGTTCCAAGACGGACGCTAAAAAAATTTGACCCCACGACATGGGTACCGTGTTTTCAAAATACACATATTGTTCTTGTAAGGCTTTGTGGTCTATTGGTACACTCTTGGGCTTTTAATTATGAGTCTGCGGGTTCAAATCCCTTTAGAAACGGCTCGGAGTGGACTGAGTCCTTGGAGAAGAAAAAAATCTCTGCTCTATTTGTCCTTCACCCACTGGTTCCAATGAGTACCTTCCGCCGTTAACAGCATAGTGTCTGTACAGGAAAAAGACGAACCAATGATAAAAAATGATATTTTTTGTTTACAATATTGAAACTGGCTTCGGTGGCGCAAATGATTGAGCGTCCGCCTCGTAAGCGGTAGGAGGCGGGTTCGATCCCACGCTGCGACAAAACTAAGACGTGAAAATCGGTTTTTTAGCCGCTGCCCGTCTGGCTTTCGGCATTAAGGGAATAGTGCAAAGACTGGTTGGCCGAGTGTCAGTATTATGTGACTGGGTGAGATACTCGTGTGAGTTCTCCGTTTATCTCTGTGTGACAGCGCGTTAGCATGTTCAGAGCGCTCCGCCGGTGAAGTGACTTAGACTTTGTTGAAGCAGGCATTGAACCATAACGCTGAAACAATATTAGATAGACTGACTAGGGGTGTTAAAGGCTTTATGCCTGTGTTGATTTCTGAAGAAACATGAATAGATTACGGTTGTGACGACAGTTTATTAACATTTTAGCGTTGTGGTTAAACACCTGTTTCAATACTGTATATGTCAAATGATTTGCGGAGCGCTCTGGACAGTATTTCACCTGCTACACAGAGATAAACGGAGAGTTTACACGAATATCTCAGTCAGTCACAAAATAATAACACCGGGCCAACCAGTCTTTGTGCTGCACCCATAATGCCGAACGCCAGGCGGGCAGTTGCTGATAACCGATTTTTGCAAATTGGGTTTGTCGCGGCATGGGATCGAACACACAAGCTACTGGTTACGAGGCTTACGCTCAACCACTGGCGCCAGTGAAGCCGGTCTCAACAGTGTATTGCCCCTGTTAGCGATGGAAGTCCGCTCCATAGAACAACTGTTTAAAGCAAGGGCAGTCATCGTTTGAAACCTTCTCGCGTTCACCTTCATTTCTGAGGCAGGTGACAGTCTTGGATTCGATCCTCTCTCTGTCTGTCTCTCTGTCTGTCTGTGTGTTCCATTTTACAGGTACTTTAGAAAAAAGATCATGCATAGAGAGAGAGAGAAAGAAAGAAAGAAAGAGAGAGAGAGAGAGAGAGAGAGAGAAAGAGAGAGGTGTGTGTGTGTGTGTGTGCTACTTAAATGTCATTACATAACTTTAGAAGGGGGACACGTGGCTCAGTGGTCATGGCTCTGGCGCTGAAAACGAAGTGATGCGGGTTCAAGGCCAACTTGGGACGAAAAATCACATAGTTATTTTTATTGCTAAAACCTGAAGAAAAACCCCGTATGCCACTCCCCAGATCCCTACAGCATCGGTAGGTGGGGTCTAGAGCCTAGTTCTATCGGAGACGGACGAAAATCCCGGAGGTCCCGTGTGCACGTTGCGCACGTTAAAGAATCATTAGCAGTTGGAAATCGAAAAGAGTAGGCCGCAAGGCCTCTGTTCGGGCAAAATTGAAATCCTACCACTTCCACCAAAAGGTCACAGTGAACTGATCACATGTTTGGCTTAATGGCATGATCCAGAGAAAATTCCTTCTCAATAAGAGTCAGCCCTACACTGTAATGGTAAAAGGGTACTTGATAATGAAATGATGATGAATTTATGTCATTTGCCCTCTTTGTATGAGAATTGCTTTCTTTGCCATAACTTTTTGTGTGGTAAGCATCGAAGATTTTGTTTGTGGAAAGGCAGTGGCTTGAATCTTGCCAATATTTATCCTTTCTTACAGTTTTCTTTTCTATAAATTCTCTGTTTTTGGCACTGTACTCCACCACACCAGTCATTTTATCAATTTGATTTTTTCTCCTCTCTTCTCCCAGTTGTATCCACGAGTGCTGCAGCAACCCAGTGAAGTCTCAGAGTGTTGATGAGTTTCCATGAGAGGATTAGTATTGATATTACAAATCAAGACCCTTGCCTCAACGCTGCATATTTCAAAGAGTTATTATGGGGAGAGAAATATTCAAACTTTATCAGTTTGTTTTAACTTACATCGTTCTTTATTTTAGGAACTTTTTATTACGACAGATAGCTTTAGTGTATATCTAAAATTATGGGATTAAATCCGTTTTAGCTGGCTTTCAAGGCTGATTCAGCCTTGAATGTTTCGTCTCTAGTGGGTTTTTTTCCCCTGTCCTAGCAATAACATTAGCTGCAGCAGTAGCAGTGTGAGTTTGGACAAGAGTAGATGCTGTGCTGTAGAATTATTCCTAAAACTCTAATGCTTCTCCTGGTCCCAGAGTTTGTTCTTGCAA
Source organism: Scyllaea pelagica (assembly GCA_031833965.1). Lineage (NCBI taxonomy): Eukaryota > Metazoa > Mollusca > Gastropoda > Nudibranchia > Scyllaeidae > Scyllaea > Scyllaea pelagica. The sequence continues at coordinate 5,533 of JAUEKY010275393.1, forward strand.
CATCTCAGTTTCTGTCCATCTCGGTAGATGAAGGTGTTCTGTTTCATTTTTTTAGATGGAATACCCACTTTCTACTTACGTTTCAGTGTCAGTCGAACCAGTCATCAAAGTTCCTTCTCTTTTTGGTTTCGTTTTTCTTCAGAAGGTGTTTTGCAAGAAGTCTTGACTTCATGGATCGTCATGACTATAATTAGTATAATATGACTGTCTGTTCACAGATGGAAAAGAATAGAATAGTTTTACTCCTCAGTCTTTTAGACGGTGCAATTTGAATTTAATTGAATTGTTGTAATTGCTATTATTGGGGATTTTTTTACGTAGTATCAATGTCCAGAATAGCCTCTACTAGAAATTTTAAGATTTTAAAAATTGGCGCTGATTTTCTTTGTGTACATGAATTAAGATTTTTTGTTTTTTTCTTCACAATTTATGGCACAACTTTATTTTCAAAAAGGGGGGGTGTCAGCGCAGTATTTTTCTTGCGAGACAATTGGACTTGAAGCAGCGACAGTAGTGTTCAATTCCACATTCTCGTATTGATCAAACTATTTCATTCATGTAATTAATCTTGTGAAACAGCACATTCAGTAGATAGTACCTGTGCAGAATTCTAAGAGATTGTTGAGCAATTTCTGATTTTGCAAGATATTGATGGCAAGAATTATCATGTCAAAAGTAGTTTAACTCAACAGAGTTACAACAGTTTAATAAAACAATAATGTATCATGCTTGTATTATTCAAGACGTCATTAATGTCTGAATCATTGTTCATTTAGGTTAGAGTAATTGGTATATCAAGTAAATCTCTTTTGCTGATATTTTTTAGTGAATGGATTTTTTTTTAAGTCACAATTCACAATTTGCATTCCGCTTTCATCAGCAGAACAAAGCTAAAGGGTTTTTTTGAAAATTGTCAGAAATAACAGTGATAGGATTTTACTGTAACTGTAAGTATAAGTGCTTTCTCTTTGTCTTAGACTCCAGACAAAATCATAAGTTATAGGCAAAGGGAAAGTTAAAAGAAGAAAAAGAAAGGAAATGCATTTAAATATGTCAGCTTGATGCAATAGTAGATAAGTTAGGTTTCACCCGATTCTAAATCATTATTTGGCTCATGTTGCATGAGGCTTTCACAGCTACAATTCGTGTACTTAATCATAATTTCTCCCTTAAAGATATTCAGCCTTAAAAGAGTGTGGGGCTTTTATTTTCAGATGCATCTATTTTTCAGTCCTATTGTAAATTAATCCTCTTTTTGATTATTCCTCTTCAAGAAAGAAGAAAGCAACTCAAATTCTTTACAACAAAATGGCTGTGTATTATAAGGTTATCTTCTTTTACTCCAAAAATTAAATTATATATAAGTTTTCAGGGCTTTGAGATGTTCTTACAATGTGTGATGCTGCAATTTTAATTTGTATGAATAATAGAAAGATAGGCTATAAGCACTAAAATAAAGTAAAAACCAAAAGTTTATGAAATATGAAACAGAAATTTCAACCCATCAACCTATTGTCTATCATCATGCCCTAAAACCATTATTTATCAGTGTTTGCATCAAAATGCACTCCAAACCATTTTTATGCAGTACTTAAAGATATCATTGTTTCTGACTTGTTCAATATCCATTGCCACTATGCAGTTTTTACTCTCATTTTTCAACCATATTCTAAGTTTTTACATTCACATACTCTGTATTTATGCCTCATCATATCATTAAAATGATTTTAGATATGTGAAAGTGTGTGTTTGCCTCTATCAATCATAGTAAAGATCTGAAAAGGTGTGCAAAAAAAGAAAGTCTTGGCAGTGGAAAATCTGGGTTGCTTGACTTTTGGGTTTATCCTAATCCATCCGACAGGCAACATTTCCAGTGTATTAATCATCAGGATAAAACAGTGATCTACTTATTTTCAATTCACTTCCCAGCTATGAGTAACAGCCGTTCCACTTTTTACTGAAGTAAGAAAAGGTTCAAGTCTAAGCTGAACTCCCTTTAATCTAGCAAATACTCCCAAGTCCAAGAATTGACCTGTCAACACTACAAAAGACACAGAGAAGAGAATGTTTGCATTCTGCTTTCAAGAACAAGCTTGCATCAAAATAAAAATAGAAAACTTACTTGACAAGTACAAGCTCAAATTACTCTAAATTCATGATGGACAGTACCTCTTCTAGAAGTGTTTAAAAAAACGTTTAAATGTTATGGTTTAGCGCCTGCTTCTACACAGTTTAGGTCACATCACCGGCGGAGCACTCTTGACATGTTAACATGCTGCCACATAGAGATAAACAGAGCACTCACAGGAATATCTCACCCAGTCACATTAAACTGACACCGAGCCAACCAGTCTTAGCACTGTTCCTATAATGGCGAGCTCCAGGCGGGCCGCTGCTAAAAAACCAATTTTTACGACTTAGGTATGTCGCGGTGTGGGAATGGAACCCGTCACCTGTTGTTCCGGAGACGGACACTATAATAAGTGCGCCAACGTAGCAGGTTCAAGAAGTGTCAACACATCAGAAGGTGGTAATGGTAATACTAATACCATTATCAATCATCTCCATATTCACCAAAAGTTAAGAGTCAAGAGTAAGATGTCTTAAATCCAAAACCTCTCATTTAGCACTTGTTTTCCTGTAGTATACACAATGGGGTTTGAAATTCCCTGCAGTCCGCTTAAGATAAACCTCCAAGGACCAGAAAAAAGTGTATATCTTAATCTTATACAAGGTTTCTCTTTTCTAAAACAAAAGGGGAACACAACCTTTCCACTTTAAATTATTCCTAGGGCAGATATGTGATTTTGGCATATACTTCCGGAAAGATGCATTAACATTTGCACCTGGGGTTTTTCGAGTATGCTGAATTTAAAAAAATTTGGCAAACAACTTATGGCTCCAATGGTTCCTGCCAAAAATTGAAATTCAAAATGGTCCCCATCAAAACTTGAATTTACCTATTATTTTGCTATTAATGCATTCATTTTAGTAATTTTGGTGTCTATACCCATGTTTACAAGGTCAAAGAATACATAAAACAGATTTCAAATGTGTTGCCTTGATTTTTTCCAATATTCAAAATGGCTGCCATCAAAACTCAATTTGCCTATTATTTTGCTATTAATGTCCAGTTTACAATGATTTTGGTGTCAATACCCATGTTTTGAGGTCAAAGAATACAATAAAAATTATTCCAAATGTGTCTCATATGGCGACTAACATTCAGTGGATTTACCTATCATTTCACTATAAATGCCCAGATTATATTGATTTTGGTGTCAATACCCATGTTTATGAGGTCAAAGAATACAGTAAAATATAATTCAAATGAATTGCATTGATATTTTTCCATATTCCAAATGGCCGCCATAATAATCAGATTTACCCATTTTTTTGTTACCAATACCCGGATTGTAATGATTTTTTTTCTACACCTATGTTTTTGAGGTCAAGGAATACAATAAAACATATTTCAAACCTACACTTCATCCTACATACATTAATGCTTTTCCAACAAAATATGAAAATTATATATTATAATGTTTTAAAAACCATTATTACCATGGGAGCTATTGTCGACCTGTTGAAACTGTTTCTATTGAGAACACAGAAAGAATATTTAAGATGATAATCCGTGTTTTGCTTTAGTTTAGTTCAAATTTGTCTATAACATTGCTCTGAACAGATGTTCAGTATATTGGCAATGTTTAGGGTGGTCATATTGACTGCTGATATAGTTTTACGCCAGTAATAAGTCAATCTTGTGTTTATTAGTATCATTAAAACAACAAAGACGCGAACAATGTAGATAATTCAAAGGTAAAATTACCCTCATCACTATGATAGTCAGGGGAAAGTGTGCATACATGGAAAGCTACCTTCAGAATTTAAGAATAAGAGTTGGGGGGGGGGCTGATTAAGCAAGGCCAAACACCCCTGACAAAGTGGGGATTTGTGTAGATGAGACAGTTTATCCTAATTGGATTGTTGTGTTATTGAAATATGAGGCATTGCCCCTGATTAGAATTTGGATAGTGTGCGAGTCTAAAGAGTTCAAGAAATGTGCGAACATAGCATTTATAATCATAATCCCCTCTGCTCTTGTATCCAGTAGAAGTAGTAGTAGTTGTAGTAGTAGTAGGTCATGGGCTAGATCCCCAGCCACGTCATTTACATGTACCCAACGCCGCACGCGGGAAAATTGGCAATTTAGTACCAGTGAGTGCCTGGCAATGACATTGCAGATGCAAAACTAAGGCTTGTTAGCTCATTGTCATGATCTTGTGACAGGGTGAGATATTTGAGTGAGCCATCCGTATATCCGTGTGTTGCAGGATAGTAACTTGTCCAGAAATCTTGGCCTTTGATATAGAATGTAAAAACAAAAAGGGATTGGAATGTAATATCAAAATCCAGCTAGCAAACTACAACTACAACTAACTTTAATGTGGCATCCATAGCAGAGAACGAGCCTTTTCTGCATCTTTGGGTGTGTTTGGTTCTAAAATGTTCCATGCACACATTAAAACCAATGCCATAGAATGCTAATGGAAAAGAGCAAACATTGAACTAACACTTAAAAACAATGGATAAAAACAAACACTAGCAATGTGAGGAATTCTGTGTTTCACACTCCAGGAAACAGCAAATCAATATCAACTAGTACTAGTACTCATCTCTTGTGAGAGAAACCTGTAAAATACAATTTATATTAGAAATAATAGTGCCTAGCAGTAGCAGTCTTGTCTTAGACCTAACAGTAACAGTAACACTAACAGCCATGGACAGGACTGAACTAACCAAAACAAAACACACAAACTGTTACTGTAAAACTAAAAGCCAAAAACATTGGTGCCTGTACTGTTATGAGAATTTAGTGATGACTGATGGTGCTGTTTGTTTCTGATTACAGCACATTAGTAAAGGGAGGCAATCACCACTGCCAACTGAACTTCATGCAACTGCATATTTCACATTCCCCAGGAATGTGTCCTTGCTCAGTGTTTACAGTACGTTTACACCAACCAGTCTTGGCACTGTTCCCATAATGCCAAACGCCAGACGAGCAGCTGCTAAAAAAACAATGTTTACCACCTAGGTATGTCGCGGTGTGGGAATCAAACCCACCACCTACAGGTTACAAGGTGGACACTCTACCAAGTGCGCCAGCAAAGCCGGTAATTCTATATTTAAGAAACTGTGCATTTTAAAAACAAAATAAAAGCTCAGGTCCCTTCAATTTCGGTTTAAACGTATTTCACTGTATCTTGAAACTGAAATGAGGTTGTATTCAGATGACAATACCAAGAGGACCCAACTGACATAGTCACTTGAGTTACAGTGTGTCTGATCTTTTACTTCCTCGCCAAGTGATTATTATCATCAGCACCTATTTGGCTCAATCGTAAAAAGTCTTGCTTAATTTGTGCTCTTCAAGTTCAGCATAAAGTGACACCCTCAGGCCCAATATCTGAGTTGTTTAAGTCTGCCCAATTTTTTTTTCTCTCCGGTAACCTATGAAGATACCTGTCAAAAGCCACCAGCAACCACACACTTCTGACACAGCCACCAAGAGACTTAAGTAAAACAAGAAGAAAAGTAAATCAGAATCTATGACTCAAACCATTTATTGAAAATATGCAAATAGGAAAAGAAAATTTTCCACAGACATTCAAATTCATAACCAGATTCATATCCAAATAGCCTTATACGCCCTTCCTCATACTAATCATATTACATCATAAGAAACAATTCATTCATTTATTACACAGGCTTGTAGTCTAATTTGCTTTCCAGCTTCTTGTTGTCAGACACCTTGCGCACTGCCTTCATGAAATCCTCCTCTATTACGTAATCTCTCTCAGCTCGGATTGCAAACATACCTGGACAAGAAGAACATAGTAGTGAAACAGTTAAAACCCACTTGCTGAAAAGAGAAGCACACTAGTACCAAATTCTGCTTGGTAAACAAATTGGACACTCTGGAGAAAAAAAGCTAATTGGGCAGTCATCTTTTTGTACACAAAATGTGCCACTTTGCAGTCTTTTGGTAGATAGTAGCAACTAGTAACAAAGCTATTACAAGTTCAAACCTTTTCAAGGGTGGTACAAAGCATATCCTTGGATGAAACTCTCAACTCACATTATCTCACTTACCTCAAGAATAAATGAGTACCTGGTCATTCACTAAGTTTCCTCTACAAAGGAAAATGCACTAGTACCTAAAAATAAAAGACTACATATGTATCTTGTTCTTTATGTTTACCATTGTTGCTGGCTTGGGATCTCTTCTGAAGCCATTTGAGTAGGTATGGTACTCTGTTAATGCCCTGATTGTTTTTTTCACTTTTTAATTGACCCTGGTCATAAAAGGATGGACAGGAAAATTTCAAACAGCAGGAAAACTGAGGTACTAAATCCGGCAAAGAAAGATTGTGTTGTGTGTGACAAAACAATTCAAAACTATATTTCCGTCAAGATAGAGAAAGAAATACTATTACTATAATGAAACACAATCAACTCACTACATTTGTTTTAATTAAGTTGGTCTCATTTTGAAGTTGTTAATTCCATTTTTCCAACCAATTGATAACCTGATTCATATACAACAAATTTGACCATCCTTTGAAAAGTTCCCACCAAAACACTATTCTTGATGCATTTTTGCAGGACCATTTTGGCTAAGTTTCAAACAAATCGTACCCAATGCAAATGAAGAATTAGTGAGTTTTGATAGATTTTCAATATTCCTAACTTTCAATGGAGTGTTATGTTTCGGTTACAAGCTTGCAATCAAGTACTTTTAGAGGGGGATAAACAAATTTTTGATCTGACTGAGAAAATCAAAATGATGAAAATTAAATTATCTGATTCAGAAAACCAACAATACACCTGATAAATCAACAGAATCTGAAACGCCAATATCTCAGTAATTCAGCAGTTCAACACCTACCAGCTTCAGTACAAACATTCCTCAGATCAGCGCCATTGAAGTCCTCTGACAGTTTGACTACTCCTTCCCAATCTGGAACACAGAGCAGATAGAGTCAATTAGACAAAAGGTCTACAGATGCATAAAAGCACTTTCAAAGCAGCTCTTCGAGAGTTTGCTTTTAAAAGTTTGGTAAACTGGAAGCACAAATTTTTAAAAAAAGACTAGAAAAAATGTGCCAAAATCATCCTATTTCAACTTTCAATTACTTTGTCAGCAAATGAGTGTGGATTTGTGCATAGCCTGCAGATTAGCTTATGGCATGTTTAATGGGCAAGGCTGAAAATAGAAGGTTTAAGTTTTTTAACTATACGAAATGATTTATTATGAGCTGTTAACCACGTAATGAAAATGCTAAAATATGATTGGATATCCCAGAGTGGAAGGTGTACAACCATTTTGCCCCTTAACTTTCGCGGTCAAGCACCTTCAGTCCGCATATATAACAGCGGGGAAAAAGGGAAAGTCAAAGGCCTTTGAAATAACCCAAGATTTTAAATTTTTCATTAAAAATCACACAGCATTAGAATGAAGAAAAGATATTTGCAATGATCCAATTCTTATTCATCTTAAGGATATGCGGGGGTAGATTTTCATCATTTTTCGTGTCAGATATGAAAAATGAGATTTTTGTATAATCGAATACTTCAAACCTTCTATTTTCAGTTATTTTCATGAAAAAATTGCAAAAAAGCACTTTAAATTGCATTTTCCCAGACTTAATACTCATTTCTGATTCTGGGAAATCTCATTTTTTGCCTAAAACTGCAGTTCAAAGCTACATTACAACGGGATTTTCTAGGAACAAGGACAGGAATATCTTGCATCATTGGAAAGAGCAAAGATGCCTCTTTACTCTGGTATCAAGTATCCATGGAAAAGCAACAAATTCGTTTTATTCTTGAATAATTTCTTATAAAAATAGTAACAAGGCGAGATTCCCTGACCGAGTTCCCTTGTATTATTTCTTCTTGTTTGCTGATTGGATGATTCTAAATGAGGGTCGCTCTGAAGAAACCCGAAGCAGTGCTCATTTTCTTCCGGTCGACTTCCGGGGTAACGAAAAGTGTAAACAATGCTATTTTGGGCTAAGCTTGTAATGGTTTTCAATGCTTGTTTTCATCTATTGTTTACTTCATAACATCATATTTATTTTCAACAAGTTTATCAATGATTTAGACCATCTAGATAATATACAGTCTTCAAAACGCTTGTCAAAAGATGTTTCAGCTAATGAAGTCGGCTAAACCCTGTGCAACCTTGCGGCCAGCTCGACTCCATGATGTAAACTTATTTTGAAGTGTTCAGAATCTAAAGAAATTTTTGGCACTTAGTGATTCTTTATAAGATTGACAGGAAAGTAACAAGCTCTTAAATATGTCCCTTTACAAATTTACCAATAGAGCAAAGTCTTAACACAAGATAAGTAAAATCTTTTAGAGGAATTCCGATGGTTTTTTCACTTCATATAGCTAAATAAAGGAGGAGAAAAGCTTCTTTACAATAGCTCTAGAAAGACAAACCATTCCCAAAGGCAAGAAACTGGAGTGATAGTGAGCTAAAAAGTAAATATGAGGCAGCAGAAGAATGCCATCTCTAGTATCTTGAAGATTTTAGCTGTTATCCAATGGGTTGGACTAGTTTTTCTTATGTCTAACTTTGACGGCTTTTTTCTCCGTTTCATGTTTTGGATGCCTAAAAAACTTAACTTCTCCCTCAATTTTCTACCAATCTCTTTGAAACTTGGTGAGACTGTGGTATATGTATTTCAAAGAAATTCACAACAGCTTTTTTTGTTATCTCAAGTACTTTTATTCTTAGAAATATTTTTATCCTGAAAATTGAAGGGTTTTTTCCCCTTTGAGTACCCATCGCTGAAATCATAATAACATAAAACCTAATCACTGCATCAAAAAAAGCTGTTGTAAATTTTTAG